>VXAC01004154.1:1588778-1636033 GCA_013399225.1 Rhipidura dahli | reverse complement strand
AAAAAAAAAAAACCACCAAAGATAACCAACCCAAAATAACCAAACCAAAAAAACCCAAACCCCCAACCATTTGCATTTCTTGCTTGAAGGAAACAAAGATTTCTACTGAAGATACAGGACCTCCTTATGACAAACATATTCGACACGACACAGCAAAAGTGTAGAATTTGGAAGAGTGCACTGAGCTGTTACTAGAATTTTTGCTATTATTCATCCACTAATAATTAGTAAAGAAATGCTTGTCGCACTTCACATTGAAAATTCCATGTTTCAAAGTGCTGGGATTTGCTCTCTGCCGCTTCTTTCCCCTTGTCTCCACAGTGACACCAGTTATATCACAGAGATGCATCTTCCTCACTGCTGGGTTTAGGAATGTGACTGCACATGTCCCCTCCAGTGGGATCACCTCTTTGTAGCTCTCTCAAGCTAGGAAGACATCTCAGCCTTATGGTAATACATGAGATAGCACAACATGGGAGGGAAGGATAAGGCTCAACAGAAAGACCAATGTGGCTTTGTTCAGTAAACTCTTTCCTGACTTCCTTAGCAAATGTAAATGTGAGGTTATGCATGAAAGGTCCAGGGTACAAATTCACCTGTGTGTATCTTGTTACTGGATTTCTGCCTCTGTAAAACTTCAGAGGCCAAGAGGAACACACAAATAAAATACCAAAGTGATAACTTAAAACTGTTTCAACAGTTAGCAGAACTTTTGTATTTCACACAAAATTGTATGGAAAGGGTTGGGTTTTCCACACATAATAAAGGATTATGATTGGAAACATTGAAGTGATGACCCCTTTTTTTAAGGTTTTCCAATGACAGGCCAAGTGGTACAGAAAAAACTGCCGGGATATATGCATTGAAAGCAGCACTGTACCTAAAGCTCTTTAATAACCCCAGTTATATAGTAAATTTTTCTTGTTTTCTTGGATTCATTTTTTCCATGTCCTGTGTTCTTAGAACCCTTATCTTTGGGAATAAGCACCAGCCTTTTGAATAGGAGATTATACTTTTCTTCAGTAAGAAGATGCTGTCTGTTTGTGCTCCTTCAATAAATTTCAGTACCCTAGAGATAATTTAAGTTCCATGTGACACAGTTACCAGGGTAATGACCAGAATACACATTTATGCAAAGCATTTTGGCACAAAAAGGTTTCTTGATCAGCTTTAACTTGCACACAATTTTCTTTGTTTTCCCCAAATTTTTAATTTCTTTTTTTTTTTCTAATTGTAATCATATTTCACATAAGATTGTACTGCTTAATCCAGTTCTATTTAAAGAAGGACACAGATATGCATTGACATTCTGATTAAACTGTTAATCCTGCAATGAAAATGATTCTTTTCTGAGAGATGAAGGGATTCAGGAATTTCTCTGCAGTCTGTAACGCCACTGGATGTGACTATTTCACTATTTTAAAACATTTAGCATTAGCAAAACACGATGCTCCCTTCACAGGTAGAAAACTTAGAGCAAGAAGTTGAATTTTCTGAGTTGAACTTGTAGGCTACTGGCTGGTATGGAACAGGTTTTGCCTTTCTTGTTGAAGATTTACTGCCTTACAGCAGGGAATTCACAAGCAGCTTCATGTATGACGTTCATCAGTGAGAAGGAAGATCTGAACCTTGGCCAAGTTTATATGGAAGCTTTTATTTTATAAATCATATAGGAGGTTCTTGGAGATGTGATTGGAGTGATCATGCCACTGTTATAAAAAAAAGTAAGATTCTGTCTCCCTCCATAACTTTTCCACCTCCTGAATCTTGTGCCCAGAAGTCCATTGTTCATGCTTCAACACGTTTAACTGATGATTTCATCCCCTAGCATCCATAATCTCATGGCTATCATGCTTTCCTGCAAAGAAGGAGCCATGAAACAGAAATCTTTGAGAATACAGAACTGATGCCTCCCACACACGGGGAGTGATGCAGCTGCAATTGTCTCCTCCTCTCTCATTCTTTACATGAAAGGAGTGAGCTTCCTCCTACCTTTTGAAGCAAACTAATCTGAAGCCCCAGCTCTGGGGGATGGAAGGGCTCGCTGGCTGGCTCAAGCACCTTTCTGGTAGTGCACTGCCCCTGATTTATCCCCATCTGCTGCTCCTAAGACAACCTTTGACTTGCATGAAATATTTTACCAGTAAACTCAAAGAGTCTGGATTCTACAGCAGCCAACATTCAGTGACAGACAGAATGAGTTTCAAGGGTAATCTAAAGAGTCTGCAGATTCATTCACACAGGAAATGTGAAGAGATGCAATCAACTCTTCTAGACCAGCACTCTTACATCAGTTTTCTTTGTAAATCATGAAGACTGCAGAGCACATATGCAAGTGAAAGGTCTGTACAAAATCCTCTTTGAAACAGATATGCAGGTTTAAAAGGGGATTTTAGATTTTTAAATTCCATATAAAAATAAATGCCTGACCATTCCTGAAAAGACTTTTTCTCAGTGACTATTTCACCTTCAAGGGGATTTGAAGGTTCTTCCAGCTATCAGAGAAAATGGGTCCATTTCCATAGCATTAATTCCTGATGTTTAAAACTAACCTGAAACTACTCATTTGGAGACAGAAGGTGATCCAAATGAAGCTAATTTAAATCACCCTTTTTGGTTAAATTTGAAGGATAAAAGTTAACTCAGTCTATTATTTCACATCGATAAGTATGCTGCAGTGAGATTTTTGTGGAAGTTTTAGGGATAATTACAATAGGAAAGGTGGTGGTTGACTGGCTTTGATACCACATTTCAGTGATTAGGACAAAAAATACTTGCACTTGGAATCTTTCCCTATGTACTCAGGTAATAAAAAGTGAAAATCGCATTGCTGCAGGTTGAAGTTGTGCTCTGAATTTTAGCGGATTGAAGGATTCCTGTGGAATGGCAACTGATGGTGTTACATCTGTGGTATAACTAATATTTTAGTGCTGCTTGAAGCAGTAACATTTTCACAAATATATTTTAAGCCAAATGTCAGGGGTTTGGGACCTTGGATATTAAATCACAGAGTAATTGTCTCAGGTTTATCACAGGACACAGGCACTGGGACTCAGAATTTTGAAAACCTTGCTGTCAGAAAGCAAGAAAGGATCTGTGGCTGGGTACAATGTTCTCAAAGTGAACAGTTTTTCAGCCTCTTTTACCAGCTATTGGAGCCTTGTCTTAGATTGTTTGGACTATTTAATCCATCAGCCCTGTCTAATTACATCAGACAATTTCTAGCAGGAAATAGGAGACAATCTCCCTTGTGTGACCTATATTTTTCCTATATTGTAACTATTGATGATATTGTCTGTTGATGTAGCATATTGTCAGGTAAATAAATAACTTCATGAAACTGGTTAGCAGACATATATGAATGGTTCAATTCAGTTTCTCTAAGTGTGCATGTTTCTCTCATTTATCAGAGACAGATGCCACTGATAATGCATTTTATTAAGATACCCCTGTAGTTTATATATGGCTTATAAAAGGCTATTAATAACACATTTATCTCAATCAATTTTTCATTATAGCAGCTAATATCACATTGTTACCATGCAAGCTGCAAAGTAAATAACCAGACAATGACTGGAACAACAGATGGTCATTTGTGACCATGTAATTACATGGCCATGGCTGCCCTACAAACTAATCTTCTACTATCACTTGCAAACTGCAAAGACAATGGTAAGTGATATTTCAATTTGCTAGAACTCACAAATTAATTATGACACAATACACTAGATATTGTGAGGTATTTCTCTCAAAATAATCTAGTGGATGACTGTGTTATTTAAATGAGTATCATATAATCACATGCAGAACATCACATTGCTTACAGACCCATGTGCTGTTTAGTGATGGTCATGCACAGGGATACACAAAAGGCTTACAAAGCACCTCACTGAATGATAGAGTGATAACTCTTACACCAATTATGCAAATTGTGCACTGACTCTGCTGTGGGCTCCTGGCTGTTGCTATTTACACCCATTCAAGCCAATCAGAAGAAATGACCAGTGACATGAAAAATATCTGGGAGAACACTGGCTAAACGAAGTGCTTTACTGTAGGTAAATACCAACAACATGCATGAGACCTGGTGCACTTGTACAAAATCCAAGAGGAAGAAAGATTTAAGGCAAACTAATTGCAACAAGCCCTCATCAGGCATTACAGAGAAGATGACTGATACCACTCCCTTTACACATTATACAGACTCAGCCTTTATATGAAGAGCAGCTGAATCCAGCCCCATCTGTGCACCTCACAACACTACTGCCCCAAAACTGCTGAGGCAAGAGATGTGAAACAGCCCAGTAGTGCAAACAGGGGTCCAAAATTCACAAGTAAGCTGGTCTGCTTTGTCTCCTTAGGGATCATCCAGAGAAGCCAGGGCCACCCTCAGGCAAACAGTGTATGTATTACAAAAGTGAAGCAGTAACTTTAGCCCCACACATTCAATCCAAAGCACAGGATGGAAAGGAGTATTTTGTATTTACAGTTTTCAACTATCCTGTACAGTAGAGAAATACTAAGATTTTCAGGGTTTGTCTTAAAAAAAAACCAAAAAACCAAAAAAAAAACCCAAAAAACCAAATACAAGACCAATCTTAGCCTCAGAGAATTTAATGCATTGATCACCCTCTTAGAGAAACCCACTGAACCAAATACTGAATTAAAGGTGTAAAAAAGTGCTGGCCTTTAAAAGACATGCTTACAATGATTTATTTTGAAAAACCTAAGATCCAGGAACAAAATAAGAAAAGAAGGAGAACGGCCAATATTATGTTAAAAACTCATTTTCAGGTTTCAGTTCTATCAGTAAAAGTTGTTAAGACAGATACTTACAGCTTGACATATAATTGGATATTTAATGCGATTGATTCCCCCAGCAAAAACAGCAAATGTGAGAGCAGTATGGAAACAAAAGTTGAGAAGCATGTGCCATCCTTTTCTGCTTATTCGGATTGTGCTGTTGAAAAAAAATCACATTTTAAAATTAGAACCCCAACATATTTATTATGAAAATTACTACTTGGAAAAAATAATTAATTTGATAGAATAAAATTCTCTGATTGCTGAATACCAATGTAACAATCTACCCACAGGACAGAGTCTGAACTATATAGCATTGATATAAATGATAAAAAGGTAAAATAAAGGGTAGAAATCATAAAAGTCTACTTATTTAAAGTTTCCTCCACCAAATCAAGCATTTAGAGTACTAAAAGCAAAAGCTTATTGCATAGCTTCACATATGCAGAACTTTAACAAGACATCTCTGAAGGATTAAATGGAAGCTGAAGATCAGAAGATATTGCATTTAACTTCACTTAATTAATATTTAGCAGCTTCTACACAATACATTCCTACTCTTTTAAATTTCTAATGGTCTTTAACCAGAAGTATGTAGTTAAAATGGCATTCATATAAATTTTTCATATAAAAGAAAACACAGGTTTTCTAAACTCAAACACAGTTTCTTTCAACCAGTGATCGTTACCAGTCTTCCAACCAAACTTGGTCTTAAAAGCCAATATGGCAAGTGTAGGCTGACCAAAGTGTTGCTCAACTGGAAGTTGCCAGAAAGCAATTTGATAGTGTTTGTGGTTTTACATAGAATTTTTGAGCCAGAAGTCTTAGGAAAAGTGTGAAGACTTTTAAACATGCATGTCAGTAAACAACCCAGGAACAGCTTAAGAAAGGTTGACATAAACTTTGTTTTGATTTCTCTGGTGTAAATCAGATTGCTGCCATTACTATCCAAGAGATAGTAATTCAGATCATTTAAACTTATCTTTACAGTACAGGTTATAAAAACTGAAGTGCCTCAGCATCGTGCTGACCATTTAACATGTGCTTGAAGTGGAATTCTTACCTGTGATGGACAATGTAGGTGATAATGGAAGCGAACAGGCACAACAACATAACTGCAGTACATGCATAAACCACAGGGTGCAGAAACTCCCCTGGGTACTGGGGGAAAGACAGCACTGTCTTAAAATCCTGTGGAAAGAGCAAAATGATTTAACATTGTTAGGCATGTGTGAAACTGAGACTTCATTCCAATATGTCCTGTCATTTCTAGCTGTTCCCTTTCAAGGGCAGGGAAAAAAAAAAGATGAACTTTTAATGTAGATACAGTTCATGAATTTACAGCAACAGACTGCTCCTTCCTCATCTGCATACAGTTTGCTAGATAGAAATTAACCTTTTTGTACAAACAGACACACCCTAATTAAAAAAAAGGGTCTGAAAAAATACACAAAATATTACATTTTCTGGGCATTAGAAATTTCTGGTCCTTCTGATAACGTGAACTTTATGAGTGTATTTTACTAAGATATTAAGCACAAAATATCAAATCACCATAAAGGTCTCTAAATGGCATCTATATATCTGCAGAAGAACCCCTCAAAGAAAAAAAAAGCCATGAGAATACATCCAAATTATCAACTGACTCAAATATAATTTCCAGTTGATACAACTCCTGTGACCTAGTGACCTTCACACTTAGTTGCAAATACTCTACTCCCTATAGTAATTCAAAAGTGACTTGGACAGCTCTATTAACAGCAGAATAAAGATCTGTGCATTCCTTTTGGACATGTTAGTGCCTAGTGACAGAATTCTTCATGAAAACCATAACAAAAAACTATCAATATCTTTGTAAAATTAACCTTATCAAATTCCCATTCTAAATTATACATTTAGGAGAGCTAAACCTGGAGGTGTGATGGATGGAAAGCAAAAGGAGCCCATTAAATAGAACAGAATGTCTTCAGACTATCTGAATCAAAGCAAACATCAGACATTCCCCATAATGCATTATCTGTATTTGCTTGTGGCATTACATTTCTCCACACAGGCACTAAAAATTATACACAAAACCTATCACCTGAGTGCAAACCAAGTGTCATCTACATGCCAGTTCCGATGTGCAGTGGCACTAACTCTGTACATAAAAATGAATATACACCTGAGCATAGAAAAAGCTAAAATCTGAAATAGTACTGAACATGACAATCCAGCAAACTTCAACATTTAAAATATTGGCATATATTTAAAAGACTTTTTTCTTATTTGTCAGTTTTAGGTTCCCTTAGAAGAAGATTCAATACATTATTTTCCAGAAGTGAAATCTCCCCTTAGGAACCTGGGACTGTAATGCTAATACCTCTGCTTAATTGCATTTGCATGCAGAGAGCTGATTTCTAGCACCATTATTTATGTATATGAACTTGTCCACGTACAAATAACTAATGTTCATGAGTGTATGCAATTACTAAATGGGGAGAATTTACCTTCTGAAACGGTTCTTACAAGTAACAGAGGCCCTAATAGTTATTTTCCTTCATTGCTAGCTTTAAAGTTTCCAAGATTGATTGCACCAGATTCTGCAGATGTATATGAATGTCAGTACTAAACAGAGCAGCTCACAACATCTATAGTAAGGACCATCAAAATGAAAAAATGACTTATGAACAAAGAATGCCAGCTATATATTATCACATCCCATTTCTCTTCAGGTACTTCCTCAGCTTGCACATTTACCTCAGTTAAGTCTGCTCTGTCACCCCTGTGCCTCACACAAGTTCTCAGCCCTGCCCCGTTCACCAAGACTCAGAGTGAGAGGTGGAGTCACTTTTCACGGAGGAACTCAGCTTCTGCTGTCTCAACTGTAGGTGTCAATTCTTGCTACTCTTTCCTCAATCACAAATGAAATGGAGGAAGAAAAAAACTGTCTTTTGATGTGCTAGTTTTACAAAGTGACACACCTGTGCTCTTAAGGCCTTCTTATTTTTGCTTTTTTTCAGTGTGCATAAATAAACACTTAGGATATAATGAATTCACAACTTTCAAGAAATTCTTTAAAAGTCTCTTGGTTCAGAGCTGTCTCTGAATGTCCACTCAATCACCCTTTTTCAGATCATCTTTTTCTCCCCTGTTTTTATTTGCATCATCTCCCCATTAATTCTTTTATAGAGTAAGTCTCTCAAGGTAGATGAATGAATATTTACCAGAAATGTTCAATAGCTCATACAATTAAAGTAGTAATGCAAACACTGGACAATTCAAACAGAAATTCTCTACCAAAAATAATAGAACATTTGCTTCTAGCTCTGACTGATGTAATTATATTTTCATATACCAATAGTACACTTTGGCAAAATTTTAGGTACACACTTCATTTCTGTGCATTCAGAAACATGTTACTGTGACTATAAAGTAGTAACAGGACAGTTATTTAAAGAAATGTTAATTGAATATTTCTGAAAAAACACTCCGAAAAGTTAAAGTTGTGAAAAAGGAAGCACAGTGAAGCTACACATTTATGTAGCAAAAAAATGGTAGCAAAAAATGATAGCAATTTTATTTGAGCACCACCACTGTGTACTAAAGAACTCATTTTTAATAGTGTAAATGCAAGGTTCAACCTCTCCCTATGTTTGATCATCAGTATAAAAGCAAATGCCATGTGTCCTATGGGAATACAATCATTTTGCCTGCAGAAGAATGAATAACAATCAGCATCTTAAAGCTAATTCCATTTTAAAATACTGGGGTTTTTTTTATTATTACCTTTTATCTAATCTTTACAGAAAATATATGGTAAAATTTTGAGTATGATAATCCATTAATGCCAAAGTAGAATAGCCTTTTTAAGAGTTTTGTATCTTGAAAACTGATTTCATTACAGATATATAACAGATGTATCTTGTCTGCTCTCTGATGATAATTAAACCTTATTGATCTATCAACTTCCCTTGAGTAATCTTCTGGGGAAGACAACATGCAGAAAAGAAGCATTTTTTTAATGCTGTATGCAAAGCAGGATAATTTTATGTTACATTTTAAAAAGTTAGGTTTGATTTTATTTCCTAGAGGAAAATCATGAAGACACTGAAAAATCACAGGAATTATCCCAGGAAAAGGAATACTTACAAGACTTTGACCATTACAAGCTGGTGCCTACAACTACAAGGCCCATTAAATGTTGTGTAATGAGAAATTGTCATTCATTCACCCTTTTAAGATCGTGTCAAACAAATCAAGACAGTGGTGAGCACTTGTGGCACATGAGGTGAATTCCCTATCAGGCCATATTACCAAGACTACACACAGCAGAATGAGGGAAATTATTATTCTCTTCTGTTCACCACCTGTGAGCCCAAATCTCAACTATTGTTTCCAGATTTGGGCACTTCAGTACAGGAGAGACATTGCTGAATTAAAAGGAGCCACCAAGTAGAAGCCACCAAGACAAAAAAATTTCCCAAGGCCTGGATTCCAGGTCTTTAATTCACATCTATCTCCCAAGAGTTGGCCCATTTTACTGAGCTTTATAAGCTGAATCCATTTACCTGCTGGCTGAAGTTGCACCATGATGAATGCAAGATCCATTAAGTCAATAGAACGGAAAAACAAACAGAAAGAAAGCTTGAGCCAAAGACTTGATTTTTGATAAAGTGATGGCACTTTGGAGAAGAAAAGCCTGGATTTTTGAGCCCAGTACCAAGCCAGTTTATGCTTTTTACAGAGTATTATTAAATGCAATTTAATAAAATGTAGATGCAATCCACAGAAAAAGAAATAAAAAGCAGATCTTGCTCTTAAGAGTATTCTAATTCCAAGGCTTTGTGCAAAAGAATGACAGAGTCAGGAATATTCTTAAAAATGCAGCCTTTTCTGGACTCAATTCTGTCCATATGGGCTAAGCAGGCTCTTATGAGAATGAGCCTTACATGAGCAGTGAGCAGTAAATGCCAGCTGAGGACTTCAGTGAAGAGCAGGTGCCTCCTTGCAGGCTCTTCACACTGGGAAACATCTATGCACATGCAGAGGAATCTAATTCCAGGGAATTTTGTAGTTCCTGCTACACCAAATGTTAATTTTGCATATATCAGGTAACCTTTCTGGATCACTTTCACAATCTGTGATGTGTAAATTCTGCTAAGGTGTCTGTCCTGCAAGTGTTTGAACATGAAAAAGGACTTGAAATGCTTGTTCTTGAACCTCTCCTTGTAAGCAGTCTGACTTTTCAAAGTACAGAACAATGTTTCCACAGCCTGTTATGAGAAAACCCTGTGTTCTCCATGGGGAAAATGTCAAATACTGTAATTATGTCAACCTTCTAAATGACATCTCTGTAATAGTTCCCCGACTCATGAATTAATTTCTCAAAAGGCTTAGACAGGCTGTTTAATTTGGAGAAGACCTGAAAGAAGTTCAGAAGACTTTTCAGAACTGAACTTCATGAACAGGCTTAAGAAATTCTGCAATTGTCTCCAGTAATAATGAAAATGTTGAAAATGTGGCTTTTTTTTGTACCAAATTGGAAAGACTTCAAAGATTGGGGGAATGCTTGCAAAACAGCAAGAGAAAAATCCCCTAACTCTTATGGTATTCCTGGTATCCTGCCTCTCCTCAATTTTTCCTTCGCATGGTTTTCCAAGGTTTGCTTCCAGAACAGTTTCAAATATGCTCCAGTTTTGTCAGCACAGTCTCCTCAGCCCTAATTATCTCATATAAGCATCCACTGAATGTATGCTACTTTTGCAAATAATTACTCCTTATGTACATAAACCAAACCCAAAAATCCAAGAAAACCCACACCTATGCTGGTTGGAACAATGAGACCAACTGTGACAAAACAGGAAAGGAGCTGCTTATGGTTTTATGTTGATCTAACCTACTTTTAGGATTACAATTGAAAGTGCTAAGAATATTTATTAATCAGTTTTACATTAATTGGGAAGTATCATACTTAGTTTTAAGAGTTTTATTTATTTGGCAGATTTGAAGAAATCATTATTGACAGAGCAGTCTAAGGGGGGAAAGGAAATGCTGTATACAATTACAGTAATATCCATCACTATTGAATTTCTATTGTGTTCTAAGAAAAATGAAAGGAAGAACAGAGGACAGTGTATGCCAAAACATATTTAGTAAATTTTGAAATTCATTGTTGCTATTGGATATTTTTGTCATCTGCTGAAGAGTTATTACTCAGACACAGAGGTCTATGGATTGGTCATAACATACACACGTTGCCCTGAAAAATTAAAATGCTGGTTTACAGCTCTGTTCATACAAGAGCATAAATACATAGTATTTAAGAAATAAATACTTATCATTAGATATAACAAAGCTTCAAAGTATATAAATTCATTATTTTACTCTAAAATAGCAAATCATATTGCAGAGTTCAGGACCCTAGAGGACTTTGGACACCTCCAAAAGAAAGAAGAGTGTAACCAAGTCTCTTCCTCCTACAGATAATAGAAGAAAAGATAAAACAGAGGACTGATCTAAAACCACAGTACATGAAGTAAAAGGCAGGAATATAATGAGGGAGTTTCTTCACAGTATTTTACTCTCACCTCTGGGACATACTACTCAAAAGCTGATCAGAAAAAGACAATGCTCTACTATGTCTGCCTCTATTACTTTACTTCTGCTGGCCAGCCCAACCCAGAGCAAAGTGAAAGTGTGAAACCACATGAGGGAAGGAGCTTGTACCTCCTTTCCAACCCAACCTCCAAACTATACTTTCTCTCTCACTGACATCACTTGAACAACTGTCACAGAGAGAAATCAAATGGCTCTACATGACTCCTCTCACTTGAAGTATGCTCATGCTTATTAATTACCAATTGTAGCTGATATATCCTTGATTGCTGCCTTTCTAAAAAAAGGACTCCAGAAAACCTTTATTTTAACCCTTTTACAGTACATAGGCATAAACAACTTCTACGAAAGCACCTCAGGAAACTTTGTCTTACTATTTAAAAAGGTGACAAATCAGAATATGTGCTGTACTAACTATGAAATGAGCAATTGGATTGACTGAAGCTTTTGTTTCAAGTTATTCACGGCAGGATGTACAAGATTCTGAGGGTAATGTAAAGCTTTAGTGCTGCTTTTTAGTTTACAGATGCTACCTCAGTTTTCTGCAATTACCCCAAACCATAATAATCAAGTATGAAGTTTTGTTGTTTAACAGATTGCAGAATTTCAGATTAATGACATATATCATGATATTGTAGCTAATTTCATTGACTACACACCATATGCCAGATATTTTGAATTTGCTGGCAGTTTGTTAATATTTTAAAATATATTAAGCATTTAGATATGAGTTAACAAGATTCATTAGGCACTTTGTACTGTTTATTTTATATATTAATAACTATGCAGAACAATGAAGTATTTTTCATTTTTGGTATGAGAATTGAATTTCCCAGAAAAACATATTTTCTATCAAATAAATCAATACTTGACTTTATACCACAAAACTGATTAAGAAATAATTCTTGAATTAAAATGTTTGCACATAATGAAGCTACAAAAATTTTCCATTAACTGTTTAGAAAGACAATGGTTGGAAAACATGTTTGTGTGTGTGCCTACTTATATGAGGGTATTTTTTAATTACCTGTCATCTTTTTTTCTTAAAAGTTACTGTGAAACATGAGCTAAGAAACAAACCCCATTGTTTGCTACCATAGCAATTGCAAAGCAAGGGTAAGTCTAAGATCCTACTTTCATGTCTCGCACAGATAAAATTGGAAGATGGAACATGAAATAAAGCAAAGTGGAATTCTCATAAGCAAGAAAACACGAGGCCTGAAGCAGAATTACATTTCAGACACAAAAGCTCCGGTAAAAAGTGCCTCAGTTACCTTATGGTTGTAGAAAAACCCATCTCCTACACCTTATCAGAGATAAATGTGCTTTACAAACCAAAAATTAACTGCAGCCCTTGTGTCAGTATTCAACTTTTCAAACAAAAAGAAACTATGGAATTGGTTGTTTGCAAATAGTTGATTAACATTTAGTAACTACTCAAAGTTTAAGAAGAACAGGCTGAACTCAAGCAGTTGAAGGAGGAGGAAGCCATTTTGGGTGTGGCACCTGCAAAGTCAACAGGTGCTTTCTTTAATGAATTTAGAAAAACATCCTCAAAGCAAAATTATGATTCACATTCTGGGAAACAAGTGGCTGGGAGAAAAAGGGAACTCACAGGAGCTGTAGAAAATGAGGCGTATTTGATGTCATCAAATCTGAGGAACAGCTCAAATTCTGAACAATTCTATAATGGGTGAAAAAATGTTCAATTAAGTCTCAGGGAAATCAGTTCTCAGGAAGTGGACTATAATATCTGCATTTAACTCGTGGGTACCACAGCTTTGTGCTATGATTGGCTGCCATCTGGGCTCCATCTGACAGCAGCAGATTGGTATTCTCTGCACACGTCCTCGCAATTCCTGTCGCCTGTGTTTGCTGTCCCTTACACATACACACAATACATTATTTACTCAACTATAAACATTTCTGTAATGTACACAAGCAGCATCTACAGAGCAATCATGCATCAGCATTCAAGAGCAATCTAGTATTAATAGTACACACATGTCTAATCTTTTTACAACTGGTTTATAACAAATATTTTAAGGGTGCAAATATTTTGTCACCTATAAAGCTTACAAACCTTTCAGTTTTTTGTATGCTTTCCTTTAGTCCCTGAATCATAACAACTCATTATGGCACACGTAGTATTTTTGCTTTCATGAAGGTAACTTTCTGTTAAGCAGGTTAGTTAAATAACTGCAATGGGAACTGTGACTGAGAACAGAGCAAAGCAGCCGATGTGTTAGCACTGCACAGGAATATTTTTCTTCACGAACAGCAATTCCGTAAGCAGGCTATCAGCACTGGTGTACAAACCAAAACTCCTACAGAATCAACAAGGACAGGTCTGTCCTTACTTAAGAGAACAGAAGATGTTACTCCTCTCCATTTATTAAATGATTCAACATTGCGGTATGCCTGCAACTAATTAGTATGATCAACACAGTGCAGGGCAGGAACAAAAGCAGACCAGCCTCTGAGATGTGCTGATGTAAAAGCACACAGGAGTATACATTTTTAAACCCTGTCCTATAATTTATAACCATTACGTACTAATCATTCATGATAGAACTTTCATTTATGTGTGTGAATTTAATTTCTGATTAGGCCTGTCTCAGGATATTAAAACAGACCACCAGGTTTGTTCACTTACTAGCAGTTAAATAACTTACTTTCTTTTAGACTGTTTTAGACTGAACATTATAAAAACCCAGAAGGTCAGCTACTGACAAGTAAGAATGAAACAGATGCACGCAAAAAGAACATAAATGTATGGCAAAAGAGAGAGAGAGAGAGAGAAAAAAATGTAGGTATATTTGTGAAGTCATATACTTACCATTAGCACTGCGAAGTTACTGAAGTGTGTACTCTGAATGGTGGTAATATTGCCTGCAGAGCTAATTATGTGGCACCCTTCTCCCCACCAGCCTCCATGTCCATCTAGAAGGTCAAAATCCCAGAAGGCTGCAATGGGGTCTATACCCCGTGCAAAGTGCCTCAATCCTATAGTAAGAGGGCTGGTGAGGTTTCCAAAACTGCACCCATCTGCAAAAGGAACAAACTGAATCAGAGAGACGGAGTGGACCCTTTAGTGATGAATGCTCTGTAAAGAGATCAGATACACTAAACTATGGGGGAAAAAAAACAGTGGACATATAATCTTAACGGTCAAAATCAAAGGTAGGGCTCACATCAGAGAAGTTTGCAAAGGTATAAATAAATCTGAACATTTCAATCACATAATGTGTCAAAATGATCTAATCATCCCTCACAAAAGAGATCTTTTTTATTGTTTCAGATTCTTCAGTTACGACCAGTGTTACACTACTGCCCATGTAACTGCAGGAACGGCTCAGTTTCGTGGCATCATTAATACCTGAGACAATTCTGCACTTTGAAAGTCACATTTGAACATTTAAACATGCTAATAGAAATGAGAGTACTATTCAGTATCAGACAAAATTAGTAAAATTGCATGGGTGAGTAATGAATCAAAATAATGACTCACTAGCACATACAATGTATCTGATTTAGACACAAGTCTTTAACAACACCTGTTTTACATCCATCCTATCAGAAAGTATACTGCTGAGTATTGATACATGCAACAGGGCACTACTCCCACTCCAAAAGCCTGATTTTTATCAGCGTCTAGGATGTTAACACTGCAATTGTAAAGAGTAAAACAAAGCTCCTTCCGAGAGCTGTGAGAAGCAAGCATCTGTAACAACACAGGCAACAAACAGTAGCCCAGAACTGCATTCTAATCGTAGCGCAAGGGCATTTCTTTATTTGCAGGACAATCTGAATAAAATCGTGCAGACAGGAACAATTGCAAACATTGTACTAAAGACAGACACTGTTCCCAGCCTCTCAGCACACTGCATACTCTACTCCTCTATTCTCTACACAACCGAGTATACCGTAGCTTTCAGATTAAAGAAAATAATGCATAACAGCTTCTCACCTATTTTAGCAAAAACAGCTGGTGTGGCAACCGTCCTACGTTTCCCATCATCTGCGAGATTTGATGAGTTTCCTGTGCTAGGAAAGAGTTTTCCATTCCGAAAGACAATAAACTGTAGCTTGCAAGTGGAGTTATCAACAGATTGCCAGGCTGAAGACTGAGAGAAGACAGACTGTGGCAAATGAACTGAAGCTACCGCTACAGCATTCTGTACAATGAGAAAAAAAAAGAAACATTTAAAATGCAAATCACAACAGGGTTGCTTTCATGATGTTTTAAACTCCCGTACAAGAAATGTATGCTGCCTTCCTTTTCCAACAGACTGGAAGCAACCAAAGAAGCACGGGCTGTAACCATGGGAATAGGATTGGTACAGTGCATATTAAAAGGGAAAACGTTTTGATTGAATGTGAGAGTCTATATGGTCAAGCTCCCTGCTGCAGAGGTGAGAATGGTTCTTACCGTGCCTGCTAGAGGGTCCATCAACACTGCAGATCTGATTTAAAGAGACAACCTCTACCAGGTTTTCTCCTTCACTTAAAATAGAATCAGACAACTTACACCAAAACATTTCTCCGAAAGGGTACTTAAAGAGTATAAAAATAATTTTATTATTAAAACAAATTACATCTGCAGAGAACTGCAAGTGCAGTAAACAACACAGTTTTATCAGTATGTTTTTCTTGCTTCATATAAGGAAAATCAGTTAACTATGTTTTAGTCATGCAGGACTAAAAAATATTACAAACACTAATGTAAAAGAAGAAAACAAGCCAACACTGAGAGAAAATGAATGAAAACTGTCAGATCACTATAATGGCTTTGAGCCGTGTGTTATACACCCTTTTACAGGCAGATAATTCCCTTACAGCAGAGCTATAAAATACACCAAACATTGTATTCTGAGGACTTCACTTATCAAGCATTTTTTTCCTGCCAAAGTAGTAAACTAATCATTAAAGACTGAGATATTTACAAGGAATAACAAATAATGAGCAGTAGGAAAATAAACAGGGAGTCTGTCCTGAGCCTTGATGTGAAAAGTGTATGTATTTAAAAACAAACAAACTACAAAATGTTCTAATTTGCATTTCCCCCAAGGGCAGAGTACGGCTCTGTGCACATAATTTACATAGATTATCACAGCTTACTCATAGCACATGTACACTACCTATTTCAGAAGTAAAACAATGATCTTCACAACCACATAAACAAACATGACATTAATATACATCCATGTGTTGGGAGAAATACACATGTGAGAGATAAAAGGTGTAAGAGAGATCAGTAAACTAAAATGAGTATGAGAAGCATCCAGTGACCACGCAATAAATATGGAAGAAAAGCATGAGTAGCGTGTGATGTCATATGGATGCTTAAATAAAGAGATAAAGTCTTCTGTACACCATTTTCCTCATACCACGCATATTTTAAGAAGGTTTTCAGATTTTAACAGTAAAAATGCAAAAACATCCTTTTTAAAGAAAATATTCAACCTAGGTGATGCTGCTCATTAAAAGTGATCAGAAAAAAAAAAGAGCAAATAACAAAAAATTTCTACATTAGAATTTCAAATTATTATGAAGGCTTTAATTGGAATTAACTGAGCTAAACATCAAGCACTCATCCTAAGATTGTTCCCACTGCCTAATTCACTAACACTGTTATAATTGGCTTTATCTCAGGCTTCTGAAAAAGACATATTTTACTCTATGATATCCCAAGTATCTGCATATGCTGAACCTCTGATTATACCATTTTGGCATTAAAATTACTATCAAAAAGTATGCACAGAGTTTCTTAGAAGTGTCATTTGTCAAAACCCAGATCACTGTTGAGGACTTATCTGGAGACATACAGAAGTGTAAGAGAGGTTACATTGTGATTAATTTTACATTTATACTGGATTTTTACTATTATTCTGTGCTTGAAAAAGCAACAATGATGACATATTAAATTACACTAATTACTCATTATACATAAAAAGAGAAAGCTAGAAGCATATGAATAAGCTTATGATAATGAAACTAACAGCTAAAGGCACTGGGTTAAGCAACAATGTGCTATGACTTGACAAAAGCAGCCCTACACAAACCAGAGAAAACAACAGGTTTATTGCATTTTTGCTAAGAGGGGAAATCATCTAATTTATTGTGGTTCTCTAATTTCTACTCCATTGGGACTTACTGATACTAATAGGAGAAAGTAATGGTGTAGACAGGGCTTGTCTGTGGGGCTGGGGAGATGCGGAGCAGAAGCTGCTCCCGCCTGAAGCCCAGGGAGCTGGAGAGCAGGGCTGATGGCAGCCACTGAGCTGGGGCAGGACCAGGCTGCATCCACCCCTCTCCTCCTTACCAGCACCCATCTCTGCCCCAGAGACCCTTCAGCACACAGCACAGGAGGGAGGAACCTGACCAGGGTGCCCCAAGGCTCACCCACAGATTACAGCTTCACATCACAGGGGCAAGGTGCAATGCAGGGGAGAAAAGCTGCACACAGCCCACAAATGGAATTAGTGTGGACTCATCGCACCACTCGGGCTGACTGAGCAAATCTCAAACGTGCAGCAACATCAAATTATTTACTTGACAAAAAGACACATTTACAGAAAACATTTTCCTGATCAGACTTCAGGAGAGTATTTTTCCCTTGTTGTCTGCTCAAAATGAATACCCACAGCACAAACTATTTAATAAACTTCACTAAATAATTGCCTACAGTCACTTTCTGGAGTACAGTTTTATTTTGAATAATGCCCACTTATACTACCTGTTACTTAAATTTTTTTTTTTTTTTTTCTTTTGTGCAGGTAGGCTGGTGGAGTGAAGGGCAAAGGGACAGGGCTATTCCTTAACTGGACAAATGTACACATAAACTCAAACTACTTGCTGCACATCAAATACTTACTTAGAAATTCCTCAAAATTAAACATCTAACTGTCTGCTACAGTGACATGCCTGCCAACAAGAACCTGTGGTAGGATATTAATGAAAAATGCACATAGTGAGGGCCCACACATTCACAGCACTGTTTAAAAATATGAATAAATATGTGAACAATTTTTTCATGTAAGATGTGTGAGAATTTCCAGTACTATTACTCATTATTCACAGAAGAGGGATGATCTGAGCTCTGAGGTATTTCCTATTATTGTGGCAGAGAATGGAGGGAACCTACCTGAAGGTTCAGTCTTGTATTCTGCTAATCTTGTGTGGGGTGAAGAAGTCAGTTCCCCACTCTTGCTTCAGTTTCCCTCTCACTTAAGCAAAATAAAAATGATGGCCTTTATTTTGCCCTGTAAGATGCTACAGAGTTTAGAGATGAAATACAATATGGGAACAGATATTACTAAAACCAATGACAGTTACATCAAGTTTTGAGTGAATGATTGTGCTCCAGATGCTTCAAAATTCACATAAATCATCTCATTTTAAGTTTTTTTTTGGGGCACCACATCACACAAGAGCTAAAATTTCTGAGCATGCTTGTGAGAAAATGCTGCCTGCACCTCTGAGAAGAGAGAAAGAGCAATAGAAACAGACCCACCGTAGGAGCCACAGCTTTACAATGGCAGGCCAGCACTGGCATCTCATCATTTTCCTGGAAAAGCTTAGTTTGTGTCAGCAATTCACCAGTCAGGATTTAGACATTCTGAGAGTGTTTTCAAAACAGAATGTCAATAATCCCATCATGACTCCATTTCACTTTTAGTCCTATTAATTGGATTTTACTAGAATTGATTAGAAAAAGGAAATCCTGAACACAGTGCAGATTCTTCTAAGGAGCATTTTTCTGCTGAAAAATGCCAGTATTTTACAATGAAAGCTATTCACAGACATACACCTATTTGCACATATAAATATGATAGAAATGATGCAAATTTCAAACCCTCTCAAGTATCTTCCATGTCATCTGCCCAGATATCTGAAAATCTGCTGTATGACCTGCAGCCAGGGAAAGAGGGCTTATCAGCTCTAAACCAGCTCTGAGGATTTTCTGGAAGGCTTCCTAGGATCCTAGGACTTCTTGGAACCTGGTCAACTTTCCAAAACGTGAAATGAAAGGTTATTTTAAATGCTCTGAGCCATAATTTGGATAGTACAGTTTTTTAAGTAATTTTGAAGTTTTGGGGTTTGTTTTCATTTTTGACCTATTTGTGTGTGCGTGTGCATCTGTGTAATTTTTCAAAATATCTGAGGCACCAAAACTGAACCAATAAATCCAACTGGATCCTAAAAGTTTTAAAGTTGAATAGAAAATCTCATTTTAAAGAGGAAATGGTCCTCAGGACATTCAGAGCTACAGATGCTTGGCATTCTTGCAACTCATGCATGTGTGACCCTTATTAAAAAATGTTTTAAGGGAAAAATGAAAGATTTAAAGTGAAGTTTTTCCCCAGGCAGTTTTATTCTGGTAGTTGTCCATTCCTTACAATCAATGCTAGCATTTACAAGGAGTTTTTAAGTGTTTAGGAAAGACAGCCTCTTGCCTTAGGTGACTTGGTGATATGTTGGCCCTTCTACTTTCATAATTCCTTTAAGAGACCTGCTCACACTTACTCTTGAAGCATTGCTTTCCTGTTACAGTGTTCTACTTTAAAATTTAGCATAATACTGAGAGACCATACTCATTATCAAGTAGTCATTATCAAGAAACATACATGGTAACCCCTGTAGAATGACAAAAATCAAACTATTTTCGGTAACACTTGTGTATGCCTTGGTACTAGATTGATTTTTGAGTTCAGGCACAGTATTTCTATTTAAGATAAAATATATTTCATAGGAAACCATCCAACTCTGAGTCCCCAGAACAGTCATAAGGTATGTTTTTCCAGTCAGCAATTTCCTTAACTTAAAAAGCAGCACCTTAACAACAGCTCAGACGAAGTCTGGAGGGAAAAAAAAAAAAAAAAAAAAAAAAAAAAAAAAAAAAAAAAAAAAAAAAAGAGTAAATGAATTCACCTAAAACCTGAAGGAGAACTGGAAAAGCAGCTTCACTGTTTTCAGATTTCAAAGAATCTGAATAGGTGTTGAAGAGATTCAGATGCAAGATACCATATATTAAATTATTACAGATGCAAAGGGTGCTGCCTAAATATGCACAAGCTGTATAAAGTTACAGTTAAAAAAAGTAGAAACTAAGCTCTATAGGCAATAGCTATATTATTAAATATGTACTGACTGAGTTAACAGTGGGGTCATCATAATAAAAACAAGCAAATAAATTATTTATACATATACAACAGATTTTATTTAGTCCCTCAAATAAGACAGCAGATCCTTAGAAGCAACTGAAGATTTCAGTTTGTGGTTTATGTTAAAGGTTTAGATGTTAAAATAATAAAAAGAGGCAAAATTGGGTTTTTTTAGCTATCTCTCCTGGTAGGTATTTAAACAACACTCCTTTGGAATTATCTCAGCAGAAGATAAGTGACATAAGGACAGGCATTTGGCCCAGTGCTGAGATGCTTTCAGGAAGTCTGTACATCAGCTCTGATCTCTTTTTCTGGTACGAAAAGTATCAACAAAAAGCCCCCAAAATTTAGACCAGATGGTAAAATACTAAATAAAGGCATTGTAAAAAGAAAGAAAACAATGCCAGTTTGAATATGCTTATACAAGACAATTGAGTTGCCAGGTGGTAAAAGAAACAGTAGTTTTTATTGTAGTTTTTATTTTTTAATGGGATGGTACCAAGCAAGGAAAGTAGGAGTTCCCCAGCCATGCTAACTTAGCTACACAATTTGTCACAGTTTAACTGCTCTTTCCAGAGCGCTGTTTAAACACAAGTCTGGAAAGGCTCAGGGATGACTAGCAAGTGAAAAGCAAAATTTATATAGACACCCAGGATGAAATGAAGCAGTACCTCAAAAATGCAACATAAAATCACCTGGTTACTGAGATGAAATTGCTCAGTGTGCTGGGATTATTACGAGATAAAGTCATTATGTAGTAACGCTGCAGTCCACGTCCATCTCGATATCTGGAAAACTAATTATGTAGTCCAAGATATCTTTGTTCTAGCCAGGCATAAAAACTGGTTTGATGCGCAGTGAAAATGTGAGAAACAATGAAAAATATATATAGATTGCATCAAAAGATACAAAACAACCTTAATGTTTGAAATTATCACTAATTAATAATAAAAAGTTTTCTAGAGTCATGGTATGGAAAGGTTAAATTTAGCAAACAGCACTGAAATTTTAGAAAAGCTGATAATATAAAATGATCTGGAAATCTGATTGTTAGTAGCCCTTTTCCAATAAGAGTATAAACCCAAAGTCTGCACATTAGGATATTTCATATTTGAAAACCTGGCAAACTTCCTAAGAAAATGAAAATCTGTGCTAATGTGCTACTGTGTAGAAAATGTGACCCAAAAAAAAAAAAAAAAAAAAAAGAAATCCAAGAAAAAGAACATGAAGGGACACACGGTAGATTTACCAGAGGTAAATAATGTCTGAGCCAAATGATGATTCTCTTCAATAACTATTTTTCCAGACAGGGCAATACAATTCAGCTGATTTCTTTCGAGACATTAAGAATTAGTAGCAGTTAGTTTCAGGTGAATACAGAACAAGCTACAATTGGTAATACAATTATTTCCTTTCAAAGGAGAAAATAGCATGGAGTGAATAAATCCAAAGTTTGTATGAAAATCAGCTTGAAGACTTCCAATTTTTATTTGATGACCTTGAAACAAAGAGGAATGTCATCTAAGACAATGTTCTAAATCATGTTTTACATATTTATAATGAGATTGTCTATTATTAGCTGGTGAAACAGGCCACTTTGGAAAGCAAAAGATAAGGACAAGGATGTGAAAGCACTGGTTGATCAGAGGATGACTCAGAGCCACTATGATTTAACAATTAAAAAGACGACAAATGCAATCCAGAACATACAAGATGACTCATTTCCATGTAAATATTCTGATTTTAAAGGCCTAATCAGAAACATAATACACAATTTTGATCAACTAGGCTGAGGAAAAGTCAGTCCAGAATAGAATGGATATAGAGGATGGTTATTAGGGTCACCCTCAGAATGAATAATTTCTCTCAGAAGTGGAGAATAAAGGAGCTTAGCTTTGTTAGCCTGGCAAAATGAAAGTCATGTAAGCAAACAGCCAGCACGAGTACAAGGACACACAGGACATTAGGCAAGGGCAATAATGCAGACTTAAAAAGCACAAATGTCTTCTGGCCTTTTTAACAGAGAGGGTGGGATACTTTTCAGGCATTAGGGACACAAAAAATCACCTACTCTTGAGAGAATATTTGAAAGCTCTATGATAGAATCAAATAATGCAGTCAGACAAGGTTTGATTTATTTCTCCATTTTACAAGAAGTGTTTAAAATTCCTTTTAAGAACTCATGAATTTCCTGATTAAAGGACTTTTTTAACTTTCTACTTACAACTCCAGTATACAGCTAATAGGGCTCATAAAAATCTCACTAAGAAAAAGAGTTAAAATAACTATACAGTCATGGTACACTCAAGTGTGATTAAAAGAGTGGGAAAATCATATTATTATTTTTTTGAGAAGCAAGTTTTTTGAAAACATGCTGGACTCATTTAAGAGCTGCAGGCAACAAACTTTTTCAGGCAGCACTACATGACTGCTTCAATTCAGAGTCCACAACTCACTTGCCATAATGCAGATAGTTATGCCAGAGAATGCATAAAATTCATCTTCCTGGGAATCTAAGAGTTCTTAAGGGTGGCCTCTGAGTTTTCAGCTAGAATTTATTGGGGTTTTGGGGAAAATCACTGAAGTCTTAAAGGATTTTAGACACACTCAAAAATTCACATGATGAGCTGTGGACCTACAGAGACTCACTGCAGCTTCATTTTTAAAAAGAATGGCTTCTAGCAGTGCACTCTACAGGAAAACTCACCCTGTCAGGAGTTTGGTTCACTGGGCCCTTCAGAGATGCATTAGCTGTTAGAAATATTCCATTTTCCTCTAAACAGCCTGTGATGAAGGAGTATTTTTCCTTTTTATTTAGAAGCTCAATTAATCTCCAGGCATTAAATATATTATTTTTTTCTGGAAAGATGATCAGAATAGTCAAGTTTATTACATTGATACTGTGGGCTTAGATGCTGCAGATGCACTCAGAAGACGGAATGAACTTATAAACTGCTAGATTTTTAAAATATAAAGACAATAAAAAAATATCATGAGCTATGTGGAACCTTCAGCTACATAATTGCAAAGCTATCACCATGGATCTTAGGAGGGAGATCATAATTATACAGAATACCTAACTAACCAAATATCTTCTACAGCTCATTGACCACCAAATTCAATTACACATAAATATTACCAGTTTAGAAAAAGGAATCATGTGAATTCTGACTTAAGTGGCATACAATGTTTTTTGCCATGGTAACTCTTAATTTATGTTTTGAACAAGGTGAATTGTGTTAATGTAAGCCTCATAACAGTATTTCTGCATAGCTTAGTAATTATCATGTATAATAAAATATTTTGAACGAGAACAAAGATAATATTTCCCAAAAGTCAGATGTAAAGTGTTACCAAAGTTATTTCTAAAGTTGGAGAAGCACAATTTCATTAAAAGGAGATGGGCTACTAGGTGGCTTACATGCATGAGAAAATTCACTTGGTACTAAACAAAATTCATATCTATTTTAATAGAGTGTAGTACATACCCTTACATATATTATGATTTTTCTAAAGACTTAGATAATTTGTATATATACATTTACAAGTAGAGAGTGATGCAACCATTAGCTAATACAGCAATTCAAAATGACTGAATATTGCAATTATTTAATCATACAAGATGATAGGATTTCTGATTTCACTGATGTGGTATTCACACTTAACATGGATAAATATAAAGTTCATCTAGTAACATAAGTGGGAATGTAGTGAAAAAGATTACTTTAGAAATTTTTAATAAACTATTTTGATATAATTTTCCTAAGGCAAAGTGAGCTTCTACATTGCCTATAATGTACAGAAGTCCAAGTGTTTTTCTGATGCTGCCTTTTCATAAAGATGACTGCAATGAAATGCTGACATTGCTACTTGATGACTAGTGAAATATTGTCCCTCTCTGATATTGGAGGAAAGCTGAAACTGCTGAAAATAATTTTAGAATCATTTTAGAAGACACACTCCACTACTGCCAGTGCCTGAATTTATCAGTAGCTGCTACTCCCCAAAGCTCCCATGCAAAATCCCATACCCTGCTCTGTAAGACTCACACATCTCCAGGATTCTGACACAAAACACAAGATATTGAGCTCAGTATGACAATGAAATGTTAGCCAAAATTTCAGCTCTAAAGTTCAGTTCTGGCCAAATACCATGCATGCTGAGGCATCCATAGGCACATTGTATCTGTAGTTCATGTGAAAATCTGGGGTGCCAGTCCTTTAGTTCAGCCAGAAAACATTCAGAGCTGAAGAGAAACACTTTTACCTCCAGCTGAATCACGTGTACTGTCATTGTTCTCATCTCAGGTCACCAGCTCATCTGGACACACTTCTGTTCTACTAAGAGCTTAGGGACTATCTACCTTGATTGATTCTACTAAGCTTTCCTAAGAGTTTTGTCACAGAATTATGGGAAAATCAAAAATATTTGCTAGCATTATCCACAGTAAAATCCAAACCCAATCCCAATGGAAGTGAATTCTGAGTGAACCTTCCATCAGACCATGTCTCCACCAACCCACTGGTCACTTTATACAGTCCTGTTAGTTTAAGAAGGTTGGAAGAAACCTCTCATTTATTCACATTTTACAGATGCTAAGAAACCCCCTAGGCATGTGTACAATTTTTTTGTTTGTTACCACAAAAATAATCACTTGGCATATTCTACACAATTTTATTTCTAAAAGCTGACTGAATTAAAATCTTAATCCTCTAGTCAAATCAAGTTTTGCAGCTCAGCTGCTTGTGAAATAGTGATGATGTTCCCCTGATTAAGACTTTAAAATCCTGCACACATTATCAGTACTTGTCATCTCTCATCACTTGAAAAATCCTAGTTTAAACTGGGCGAGGATGGTGTTATATTTCTGGGGCAGTATGCACTCTGTCACTCTCACTCAAGTGAGTCCCTTGGAGTTCAGACATCAAAGGTCACTTGACATTTCTTACATAGTGATACTTCTTACACACTGACTTACATAGTGACTGAATCCAGATGAGGTCTGAACCAAGCTCAGGAGGAGAATCTCCCCATTCCCTTTCAGTGACTGTTGAGAATGAGGATTCCTAATATAATGCAAGAGATTTGTGATATAATAGATTCCTTTAAATACTCAGATAGGTCCTAACCTACCTAAAGTTATATGGGAGGAGACTGGTATAGCAATAACTAAGAACTCAGCTCAGACTTCTCTCCCCATTTCTTAGAATAAACAAAAGGGAAAATTAACTCTCTTAATTCTTCCAAATATACAGCAGCTTTCAGTTTTCAGTGTAATACAGGACTGAGTGGGAAAACTCACTTTTTTGTCTTGCTCATGGCTTTTGAATTAATAGAAGTTTTCAAGTATTAATGCTGCAGGGCCTGCATACTGAAAAAGCAACAGCAACATGTTCATTAAAAATATCGGTCTACATTCCATGAAGTCTTCATTTTAAAGACTTGTAAATTAGTTATATAAGCAGCAAATTTGCAATTTAATTAGTAGAAAAATGAATTGTTTTACATTGTTCTATTGCAAATATTCACAACGGTTTGAATATTCTTGGTCTTTCCCTCTTGCTCTACTGATTTTCTAATCTTTTTCCATAAAGGTCAATTCTTCTGGCATCAGTATATTTAATGTGCTCAAAATTATGTACCACAGGCCTTTATTTTAAAGGGCTTTATTTTACCAGTCAGGCACATCAACAGTGTGCATAATGCAGAGATTCTCAAGGACTTCCACATTTGATGGATTTTTTTGTTTTTAGTGTGCTATCATTCTTGCTGAATCACTTCCAGTCTCCTATTAAACTGATATGCCTTTATTTTGGACAGTAGCAAAGTTCATTTTCTAACATAAAAACTTAATATGTTGCCCATTTCACTACCTTTTCTTCTGGACTTCCCAGTTTTACTTTCTGCATTAAATCGGACAGGAGTACTTTGGTGACTCCTACACGTACACTCCTGGACTTCTACTGCTGCTATACCAGATGCTGACATGAGTACCTGAGAGTATGAATTAATTATTTAGAGCAAGGATCTGAAAGAAATGTGCTCAAGTAGAAAAAGGGAAAGAAAAAATCAATACAGAAAAAAGCTCAGACTCTCATGCCAAGTGAAGGACTAACATCATGTACAAAATTAATAACTAACATTATTAGCTGAAAGACTGTTATTTTTTCAAAACTGGCAGAGTCCCAAATTGTCTATCTCAGCAATGAGAAATACTTTTATCATCAGGAGTTCTGAGTCCTGGAAGCCCTATGTATCCACAGTGATATGGAAACACTGCTGCCAAGGGCACAGGCTCTACTAAAAACTGTATTCTCATTCTTCTCTATTATCTAACATTAAGAAAAAGTGTTTTAATAGTACGTGTGAGGGTCTAGAAAAGAAAAATTAGCAAACTAATTAATGGATTTTGATCCTATTTCCCCAGCTACACCTTGAGTTATTGCCTTTTGTTTCTTTCACACAGGACACATTACCTGAAAAGCAAAGGTCTTCTCTTAAGCACAGCATTAAGTGAATGCCTCAGCTTTAAAATAATGAAATAACTTCAGCTAATGTTCTATTTTCTTCCACACATAAAAACAAAACTAAAAATTGATTGGCTACTTTGTGCTCTTCTGCCCTCCTAAATTTTTATATTCCTTCATTTCTTCAATAGATGCACATTAAAAATGCAGTGACAAAGAGTCATAAGAAAAGAAAACCATATTCACTGGTTACAGATCTCTTACTGTCTGTCCCTTAATTTTATCACTTTTTTGGGGTTCTTTGAGGGCCACACCAAAAGCAGATTCTCCATATAGTTTTGATATCCTCTAGCTCTTTAGATACACTTCTTAAGTGTCTTAGTTGAAAAGCAGTGAGCCAAAAATGATGCAGTATATGTATATCTGAATAAAGCATTTTCTTACTCTGTAAAACCGACATGGAGAATTCAAGATACTTGTACTTGCTAAGCCATGGTCTATTCAGCAACATTGTGTTAGCATTACTCACCAAGTGGAATTAAAAACTGCACTGCAGTTACCATGACAACCAGCTGTCTCCCACATACAGCATCAGTTTGAATTTGTGCAGACCATTTCTAGCAATGATTTAAGTCAACAAATTCAGCATTACCCTAAGGTAAAAATCTGGTTTAAGAACAAATAAATATTTTCAGCTTCATAATATTACTTAGCTCAATACATTAATTCCAAGTAGGACTTAGGAGATTTTCAGAGAGCTGCAGTGACTTTTCTTAGAAATTAAAGGTGAACAGTAAGCTACTCAATACAAAGTTGAGGACTACTAAAATTTCTAATCCTCTGAACATGCAGAAAGCATATGGAGAAAAGACACTGTAACATTCATAGAAGAGCTTGTGAAGAAAATGTATTTGAATATTTATTTAATCATTTTCTAAAATTTACATTTGAATGATGCTGTTGATTACCTTGGGTAGTACCACTAACATCAGTGTATGCTCGCTATACAAATTCTTACTAGCAAAGAAAGCTTAACCCACATTCATCAAAAGTATCAGCCAGCAATTCTCCACTGGGAAAATAACCTGAAACTTGGAATATAATTTCTATGCTGGGGAATTCTAAAATAAATTCCTTTTCTAGTAAACTACTGGATTTGATGGGTGCTGTTTGGTTGGTTGGTTTTGCTTTTATCTTCAATAATCCATTAACATGGAAAGAGAAGCCTCAGTTGGTTTTGAAACAGCCAAGCAGTGTGAGGTAACGGGAATATATCACATCTACAATGTCTGGTGAAACACCATACAGCTGCATGTCTGGTCATCAGCATGAAGCATCTACCTGGCAACTTCAGATCCTTTTGATCACCAAGCATTCTTTCGGTAAATGGTCAGATTTTACTGACCAGGCTGTTTAGCCTGGAGAAAAGGAGGCTCTGGGGGGACCTTACTGCTTTCTACAGCTACATGAAAGGAGCTTGGTTGAAGAAGGCTGGTCACTTCTCCCAAGCAGTAAGTAACAGGATTAGGTAAAATGGCATCAAGATGCACCAGGGGAGGTTTACACTGGATATCAGAAAAAATGTCTTCACTGAAAGGGTTGTCAAGTGCTAGAAAAGGCTGCCCAGTGAGCCACCATCCCTGGAGGTATTTAAAAGGTGTGGTAATTAGAGATATGGTTTGTTAGAGGAATTGGCAGTGCCAGCTTGGTGGCTAGACTCAATGATTTTTGAGGTCTTATCCAACCTAAATTATTCTATATTTCCATGGTTGTCATTGGATAAACACATAATGGCAATGATGAACAGGTCTGCTTCAGAACAATACGATGAGGGAAAACAAGTACCTCCACAGCAATATAAAACACACCTATCAATTGCCCATTTGTATACTGACAGTGGAGACAGAGAGGAATGTGAATGCTTAAAAAAAGATAGCTAAACTATTAAAAATGTAATGCATAGTTGAACTGAAAGTAACAAATTAATAACACTAGTTTTTATGTAAGCAACTAAAAAAATCAAAGGCAGAAAAAAATAGTCTGTATTTACTAAAGATACTGCAAATATTGCATATTGAACTAAGCACTTATTAATGATACATTCTACACTCACTCATTTTTCTGGGAGGAAGTGCCACAACTAAACATTACTGCAGATTGATCTCCATTTGATATATGGTATAGCACTTGTTGCACTACAGACCTTAAAAGCACATCAGGAAATAAAACTGATGAAGTAAGTGTAATGCATTTAAAACAAAAACATCCAGAGGCTCTAAGGAATCTGATGCTATTAAAAATATTTTTAATCTGTGATTGAGGATTTCTGAATCCTGAAACTGAGAAAAATACATAATAATAAAAAATTTGAGTTTTAACAGAATATTTTCAGTTTTAAATAATTTCATTTATGGGAGAATGCTGGTCAGAGGACAAAGACAGAAAAATAATCATAGAATAGTATCTAAGAGATTGAAGAAGGAAGTAGCACAGAAATTCATTCAGCTCTGGATCACTGTGGACACATTTGTTATCAGTGACAGGCAATGTGAAATCAAGCACACACTGAAATCAAACCCTTCTTTAAGGTTACACTAAACTGAACTGACAGGAACACTACATGCAAGAAAGAAAAAGAAATGGATTTTCTATATAGCACTTCGATCTTCAACAATGGGAGTGCATAACGTTTAAATGTTAAAACAGGAGAATTCAAGGGAGGAAATATGTAGAAAGCAAAAGAAGGAATAAAATATAACCTGGGGCTCCAAATCCACAAACTCAGATATGAACAATTACTTTTTGCCAGCAAAAAGGCTGCACAGTCACAGGTAAATGATAATGGGAAAACAAATATGACTGTTAATGGAATTCAACAGATTTGTAATAATCCATTAACTCCGGATTAAGCTGTAGTGAAATATCATAAAATAAAATACAAATTAAAAGTAAATCAAGATGATAATATAGGCAGATGGGAATAATTTTGCCCTGAAGCTGCATCTATACCCTTGTGTCAAAGATGCCTTAATAGGGTTCAAGTAGCGTTGCTAACCTTAACAGATATTTTCTTGTTACATTCCAAAAATGTATTTACAGCACAGTTAAAAAAAAAAATTGGTTCTATGATTAAAAACTCAGGCAAAAGGTCCTTCAGACAACAATTTAAAAAACAGGGAAAATTATTCAGTCGTGCCACTGCATTCCTCTAAAATAGTTGTCACCAAAATTTTTTTAATAAACCTGTCAGATATATGCTTCTTGAATACAGTATACTTATGGGTGTGTCTGTATTAATATTTTAGTTTAGATTTGGAAAACTAGTCTGATATTCTGATATTACTTTCATCCTATCACATTCATATCTGAATGCCACTTTTCCAATTATCTGATGAGATCTCTGCTGCCACGTTTCCACAAAGCCCTGTCACAGTGCACAACGTGGATTCCATTCCGATGGAACACTCACAAAATGTAACTGATGAGTTACAACATGGGACCAGACAAGAGCTAACCTGAAACATCTTCAAATACACAATATTGCTGTTGGATTCTCAGTTGTGCTCCACAGATTTGGACCTATTGCATTACACTGCTTATTAAAGTGGGATTAAACAGTTATCATTTTTTACGCATTCCTTCCTCCCTTCTGTGAGTCAGGCCTCTCCTGGTTTTCTTCCTCTTAAGAGTGATTATTACCTGTCTATTCCTAAGCCTCAATACCAGCTAAAATGGACCTCTTCCTCTTCCCTACAATCTAACCCTCTTTTTCTCCTTCTTTCTAAAATCATGGATAGATCTGCAATAGCTGCAATCATTTCAACCTGCACATACAGCACCTGGACTATGGTCTAATCACTGCAGCTTGCAACAGGTGACCTCACCTATTGCCTCATTAAAGGACAGCCAGCTGAACCAGAATTGAATGGCTTTTCAAAGCAAAGGCAGGCCACAAACCAAAATAGATGATGAAAATCTTCATGTCTAGACATTAATTGCTTCAGTCAATCTCCTGAAACAGATGTCAATCAGGCAATTAAAACCTAATGAAAAAGATAGGGGACAGAAAGAGGGAGAAACAGGAAACAAGGAAGCTCTGTTCCCCAGATGATATAGGGACAGCTGATCTGATCTTGCAAATGATTTTGTCAGAAAAATGGCATACTGGCACAAAATTTGTGCCTTACGTAATCAGGTGAGTAACACAACACTTGCTTGTTTAAGGAAACTGCTCCCAATTGTAGGGTCCTGAAATGTGCTGTAACTGCTACATTCATCCATAGGTGGAAAAACTCGCATGGGGGAAGGGAAACTCTGGGGACCCCGAGAACTCCAATAGCTGCTCCAGCCCTAGCCCTCAGGTGGCTAGAGGAGTCCCTTGCAGAGGAAAGCCTTGGGGGCGAGGCGTAAAGATTTTTTTCCTTTTTTGAAGAATATTGGTACAGTTATCTTTCCCCTAAAAGACACGGTTTGGTCCAGGGGGTGTTGGAGAAGAACATTCCACGCCCAGTGGGGAGGATTTGAGGTGCCTAACAAGGCAAGCTTCTGGAAAATTCCTCGCTGGGCGTCGAGTGATTGGTTTAGAACAGATTGACATGTTTTCCCCTCCCTCCTGTAATATCGCCATTGGTCTGAGTCGATGTAATGTTTGTGTTTATTGGTTGTTCTCGCTGTGCCCGCCCAATTCTGTGGGAGTATAAAATTCATTCCCCTCTTTGGGGGGAGCGGAGATTTCCCCGACCCCTGCCCGGAATAAACCTTTGCTACCTCACCCTTCCACGTCTCCCTCTCTCTCTCCGTGTTATCATCCCTCGAGAGCCACTGAGCCCGACACGCAGCCCCAGAGGCTGCGGCAGTGCCACGGGCGGCACTGGCACCTGGCGGAGGAGCCTCCGAAGGGATCGGAGCGGGCTGACCGAGCGAGCTCTGATAACCGGATCCGTTCGGCGGGCACAGGAGCTGTGTTAGCTCGGAGAGCTGCCGGGTCTGGATCCTGGAGGCTGCGTCAGCCTGGAAGCCTTCGATCCGGGGTTATCGGCTGGGTGTGGCTGAGACCGAACCAGCCACGCAGACGCGGCAGGAAACCAAGCTCACCACTCTCCAGAAGTAACATCGTGGTCGGGCTTTGAGGCACTTGCAGGACAGCACTTGAAAAGCCCAGGTTAAAAGCCAGAGCAAAACACAAAAAGCAGATTCACTACTGACTCAGGTCTGGAAAAAGCCAGAATATACAGCTCAACAAAGAAGGAAGTTTAATTTGGTTGATAGGAAAGCTAATGCCTGGCACGCCAGTATTTTTTCACCTTGTAGGAAAGTTCTGGGATTTTTTTCTAAGACCTAAATGCACTTCAGCAACCTTTTTATAACCCAAAATCTGACAAGACTTGAGATGACTTGAGTTTTTGTCTTCACTCTATTTCCATCACTATTTTTATAGCAGTTTTGGCAAGCAGAGATTTGGATTACACTATTTATCGAGAGAGGTTGGCATTTCCTCTTTGAATATAAATATTCTAACAAAAATATGTTGCTATTCTCACTGCTGATTAACTGCTGAACATAGCTAGAGCAACTCAATTTTACAATCAGTCCCATACTGCTTAGAAACACCAGCCTTTTTAATGTTTTAAAGTATGTATTTATTTGGTCACATTTTAATCTAATCCTGAAATATATTTTCCTCTGAAGCATGGGAAAGGCAGTAATTTAAAAATGAACATTTTGAAAGACATTGTGATGTCTGACTAGTTAGTGGATTGAATCAATGAACTGAAAAAATAAAAATGATTATTTTCTTCTGAGCAGTTAACCTCTTTTCAGATATGCATAAAGGAATTGATACAATTTTGATTGTCATTTCCAGTCATACAGTGAAAATAAGATTTTCTGTTATGGAGATAATCAAATAGGATATTTTTAAGACGTGGCTGACTGAAGCAATTAAGCCAATTCAAAGGTTGTTTTTTAGATAGGTGAGTACATAATGAACTGAGAGTTCCTCAGAGAAGTCCATAATTATGTAAGGTGGGGAGAAGTGGACAGTAAAATTGAGTCTGCAGGCAAGAATTGTTGTATGTACCAATTTGAATATCTAAAGCAAAACTTTTGAGAATATTTGAGAATTTCACAGGTGGTTTAGAACAGAAAAACCATAAGGGTAACAAGGGGTTTTAAAGAGTGTTTGGTTTTTTTCCCTTGCTTACACTTCCATATCCTTTTTTCATTCATGATTTTAAGAAAAGATACCAGCATTTGAAAGATGCTGTGTATGTAAGGCATGTGCAATACATAATCTGCAGTAACTTGATACCCCACTGAAAATGTATCATAAGCTTTAGTCCAATAATACAGTTGGAGTTGTTCTGGCAGAGTCTGATTAAAAAAAAAAAAAAAAATTTTGTAGCTTGATGTACAGCACACACCCTTTTTCTTGGGTGTGTAGGAGAGTTTGCAGTTTCACACCATGAACATTAATTATCACTTGCTGTACATACCTTGTAGAAACAAACCCATCCCACAAAATGAACATAATGAGTACAAGTCAATATCTGCCCATTTTTCTGACGAGAGAACACATACTCTTCATAAAGGAAATATTGATAAATGGCACCTAAATAATGTCAACAGTTCAAGAAAGCATGCAGCAGATCAGTCACTCAACTCTACACTACTCTGCTAATTTACAGCAGTTCAGGGTGTGCTGCAGCCTTTTCTCTGCATCTCAGTGAACATATGGGAGTACGTAAAAATATTGCGTGATTTTAAATCCAGACTCTGGGTTTTCACTTGTTGCAATTATCAGCAACAAGCAGGATTGCTTATCCTAAACACTGAAGGTCTTTCCTGGCTAATCAATGAAAAACATAACACTGGTGTTGAAGGAGGCAGAAGCACTGAGAGTAGGCCAAAGTTTGCCTAAAATAGAATCAATTATTGTTGGAAACCAAATTCCTTCACTTTGACAAAGCAGTGATCAAGAGGATGTCTACACAGAGCATGACAGGCTGGAGAATAGATTTATGATATGTTTCAATCCAGAAGAACCTCCAGTATGTGTCCTTTTGCTCACATGGTAAATGACCAATTGATTTTCTTGTCTCTGTTCAGCAGTAAATAACCTCAATAAACATGGCAGGGTAAGGGCAGACATCCAAAAAGTCCCAGTTTTGTGCAGTTTGTGTCTACCAGGTATCAGAGGCACACTACGAGAAGCTGAAACAAATCAGGAGTGCACTGGGGTACGAAATGTGTCTAATATGATATAACTTGCTTTTGAAATCGTTTTTCCACAGATCTGAAAGGGTCATTTTCACGTAATTACACTCTGTTGTATTTGATACACACATTAACTCTGCAAACTTCTCCTCTGGCATTTCATCAGTTCATTGCAGATCACAACAAGGTATGGCCAGTGTTACAGAGGTTCAGCCCCTCTCGTAAATTCCTAATCCCGCCATCCTTTAGCTACACAAGTCCAACAACTGAAATTCATCAAGAAACCTCCACACACTCTGAATTTAAGTTGGAAGTTCAAACCCACAATTTTAAAGTCCTTTTTTAAAACCTGTGATTCTGACAACAAACTACTAGTTTTTTAAAAATGCATCCATCGAAAGGGAAAACTGCTTCTATACTTACTTATATGTTGTCTCACAATACTCTGATTTTCTGAAAACATGGATCAAAAGGCTCGCCACTGTCATAGGAATAAACAATATTGAAGCTCAAAACAATGGGGTAATGCCAGAGAAAAAATTTTCCCCTCTGCTCTGTTAGAGTATTTAATGTGTTACATGGAGAATTATGTGACAAGAGATAAAAGAGAGAGATCATCTCTATGGAAACAGTGTGGTCTACATCATCAGTAATGGATAGCACAGAAATGAGCTATCCAAATGTTACAAGGCAGTCCAGTAATACAATTATTTGAACTAGTGCCTACATAACCATAATGGAACTATAAAATGGTTCACACATGTTGCCTCAGACATTTTACCTGCCTTAACCACCAGAGACATGATTAAACCTTTAATTGTTTTGGCCTTGCAGTGCAGAAAGTCCTTGAAGTTCCTTCACTATGCTACCTGTTTTAAGAATTAGAAGTAAACTGCTGTAGTATAAATTTTCACAGATTAATTTTACAAATTTAGTACAGTCTTAGTAACTGACCAGCAAAGTTCAGCCTTAAATGATGAGTGTTTGAAATTAAATAACTCAAAAAAACCCAAAGCAAAATGGACCATGCTAAAATGGCATTGTTATAATTGATAGCTCAAATCTTAATCATGTTTAGTCATGATGAAATTTCTTTGGTACCATTATTTGTGATTTTTCATTTTCTTCAGCCCAGATATAACACAGCAAGAGACAGAGCAAACTGGCTTCTGCTTCTCCTTGTGCATCACCAGACTTGTACAGTAGTGTCCAGTCAGCCCAAACTACGACAAACCCATTTAAAACATCAATGGCAGAAGTGGCCTAATCTGTACTGTTAAAAAAATTAGGTTTTGATTTAAATATACAAACTCATGCTTTAAAGTACATCATAACTGGTAACGGCATAATTCAGAAAAAAGCCTCTTTTTCATTGGTACAGATTCAAAGTTCTGCACAAGAACATGTTAACTGGTCCTTATTTTTATAAGGAATGAGTAACATACCTGAAAATTGGGATGAGTTAAAACAGCAGAACTGTCCAGCAGACAGAAGCTGGACTAGGCAAATTCACAGAGAAAAAAATAGCTGAGAGTAGACAAAATAAATTCAATTACATTCTTTGGCTGCATTAATTTTGGTCTTGTCCCCATATCTCTCCTGTCTGCTGCAGTCAGTACTGGATTCTATAACTGATATACTGCATAATGTCTTTATAGCCCCCAGAAAAGATCCTGATTATAGTGTGCACAATTATCTTACATCTGACATCCAAAATTTAGCATGAATAAATTTTACCTTAAATGTTAACTATATTATTCTTTTTCTGTTTAGCTACATCAAGCATTGTTACAGGCCTGCACCTTTGGGATAATGGTACTTTGGCACACTGAGCATTTCAGCTTTTACCCTTTCTTGTATTCATGTGGTGCATTTAAAGTATGATGGATTTATACATTAATAGATTTTATTAAAAGAAACATAGAAGAAGAAATCCTGACTACACTGAAGTGCTCATGAATTTGACTTCACTAAGACTAGTATTTCAACCATTCTTCTCCATTTCTCAAGCTTTAAGAATACTATTGCATAGTTATCTTCTAATGTGAGTTCAAAACACATTGTTCACGTTTCAAGATTAGTTCTCAGTGAGAAACATCTCTGTTGTGTACAATGATGAGTTGATAAGAAGTTATTGTGAAATTATTTCTTTGTACATAAAATAATTATTTTTTTTTCTGAAAAAGTCCAAATGCCTCTCTTTATATTGAAAGTCTGATGGCAAACTTGAAATACATGCACCTCAGTAATGTTTCAGTCTCTTACTATTTATTCCAGACTACGTAGAGGTTTTAGGTCTGATGTGCACATGACAAAAACAGATTTTTTGGGAACCTACAGGTAAGTATACTGTCCATTGGGGAAAACTATCCTCCCAGTACAAATGAAATTTTTCTTCACAAATTAACAGCTTCAGTGTTTCCTTTCTAGGAATTTATGAGGGATTAAAAAGAATTTTATGAAATACACAGCATTCAAGACAAGGAAAACAATAACAGTGTGAAAAATCATGTTCAAATCTTCCATCAAACCTAGTGATAAGGACCATGAAACAAATATGGCATTTCTTATGAAAAATTGGAAAGCTGACTCAAACCATCACTAAGGGAAATATTTTCTACTACATTTCTGATGAGTACTTGGTATCTAAGAGTTCTTAATTATACTGAAAAACCAAAACTCCTGAGATGCAGCTGTATATCTTGTTTTGAGAACATCTAAATTGACACCCACACAGATTTCTGGTGCTTAAAAATACAAAACTCTATTAAACCAAATTCTATTTGGGGCTCATATAAGATGCAGTTTGACTTTGCATAAGTTTGCCCATCACATTTACATCGTGCCAAATTAGCGGGCACAGACTGGATTCAAAGCCTTGCAGATGCAGATTTAGACCTATATTTATGCTATGACTTAAATTTATCCAATAGGCTGTATGAAAGAAGCAGAAAGTTGTGTTGTGAACTGGTGCTTTCTAAGGGTACTAAATTTACAATATCTGGGTCAGAAAGAATCTATGTGTCTTAGGTCTTTCTGTACGTGGTATTTTTTTTCATTAGTTGCTTTTTTGGGGGAATTTTAAAGTAAAAACTGGAAGCCATCAAACATTTTTGCTTCTATTGCTGTTATTTAAATGATTTTAAAACATTTTATTATAGTTTCCATGTATGTACCTATTTGAACTGGCACTTGCATGTGTAACCAGTCTGTGCACACTTGGTGTTTTTCATGAAGCAGCATAACTAATGCAGTGCCCAATTGTTTAAGAGACAACAGTTATAGCACTTACAATGTATTTTATTTAGGCAGGATACCAGATAGTCTGTGATGTGCTTGACCAGTATCCTCTGCCTGTGACCACTTTACAACAGAGGATCTGATTTCTGATTGAATCTCCATAGCACGTGGGCTGCACAGCTCTGGCATTCAACACTTGTTAGCACTTCTGCAGGTGAAAGCAGCCTAGAGGCCTTACGAGGTATGTAGGATAAACAGCAATCTCAAACTTGCCCAGGCTTAAGCAAAGATGGAAGCTTTCATACTTCGAAAAAATTCCTATACAATATACTTATATCCTTAAAAGAACAACAGTTGATCTAATAAAAATTCTTCTAGCTTGTTTGTGCCAAAAATGTGACTCTGACTTCAGTCAGCATTTGTTAAGCAAAGACCTAGCCCAACATCCACTGCGTGCAAGCTATGGACCAGGAGGAATTTAAGATGAACTGGATTTTGTAGATAGTTAAATCATCAGTACCCAAACCTGCCTTGAAGCATATAAAATCTAATTACTTTCATTCCTGAGCAGTCAAAATGTATGTATTTAAGATGGACTTCAGTGCATAGACCTGATAATAATGCTGGTTTTTGTTGAATAAATACGTGTTGCATTACCAGTGCCTCGAAACATCACTAGCACACTTCCATCAAGTAAGAGATTATCTTATTTTCTTATGGTATTTTTAAATTATGAACATATTTTTTACTCCCCTGCTTGTACTTCAGGTGTCATTTTGAGGAATAAATACTTTAAATTCATATAATAAATTTATAAGCAAATTAAAGAGCTTCATTACAAATATAATTACCAATATTCAGCCATCATTCAGCAAACATTAGCTATGATAAACAAATTCAGCAAACATAGATGTTTTAAAAAATAATTTTCCACTCTGCACAGTACCAATAATTGAAATTTCTGATCTTGGTTTCTTAGCTCCTAGTAACAGCCAGCTGCATCCAGAGGCACTAGTGTTAAAACAACCATTTTATTTGATATGTGACTGGCAGATAAAATCCTAATTGAACATAGTGGCATGTCTTTCTCCTCATGCAGCATGATTTTGTGAAAAAGCATAGTATATAAACTACTGTGGCTTTCAACATACTCCAGCAGCATTTCATACACTGTTTTAGTCAAGCAATGAGCTGTACTTTATGCAAACCAACTGCAGATATTTTTCATCTGCTGTTTGGATCATTACGATAGTCACGAATAAATACAAATACTGAATTAAAGGAAAATAAGCCTGATCTGGTTAGGGATTTTTTCAGATTTTATGAATAAGATGAGAAGTATTCTGTTTGTTTGTTTGGTCAAGTCATTATTTTGTTGGGCATGATGGTGAGTAACAGCTTTCGCGATTGGGATCACATGGTATCGGATACATAAAAATACTCAAATACCTTAAGAATAGGTCTATGATTGAAGAAAAGAACCCAGTTACCAGTAACAAAGTACAAATCAATCATATAACCAATATGAACCACCACATAATAACATAAGGAATGAAGAAAAGACATAGTAGGACCATGGTAGAAGGTTTTTTCCTTTGAGATACACACACACATTTAAACAATGCTTTGAACTGGGTTTTAACTCAGAACTGTAAACTATCTTAGACTCATTTATGATACAGTTTTGGAAAATACATAATCAGTAGGAAAGAAAATTACTTCAGTTTAATGCTGATTTACCAGACCTTTCTCAACAACCCAGTGAGACTCAGTAACCTCCTGAAACTCAGTAAAAGGTGAAAAGACACAGCTGTAAGTACACATACATGCATTCAGGAATTCCTTCCTGCTTCACACAAACACAAACTGGTTTTCTGCAGATGAGTCCTCAAGATGGGAGGACCACAACACACTCTGGGAAAATGCCAAGTCTGGTATTTTGTACGCTCAAGTGCTTCATGGCAAATATATGGTTTTACCAATTTGTTTGCATATTATGCTGAGTTTTTGCATGGTTAGGTTGATGTACCTAATTACTCCCACAGAAACAACAAAAACATCTCTAGTAATTAATCTTATGAGAAGCGGCTGTATTCATATACTACAGATAATGTCACAATCACAGAATTATGCTCTTTAAAAATGTTAATAGAGAACAGAAATGACAGGTGATGTCAAATGATGGCCTTTGTTTATTGGCAAAGGGTAAGTCAGAGATCAAAGCATCAATTTCAAGCTGTGAATTTTGCCAAGCTCTCTTTACTGGCAGGAAACAAAGCCACTTAAATTTTGGAAATTCTACTTACTGGATATTTTCGCATTTCAAAAATTGTCTGTCATAGGAGTCATGTTTTCTTCCTTTGTTAGGGATCACCCAAACTAAACAGTGGTTGGAGCAACTACAAATTTTATGAAGATGATAAAGATTCAGGACAAGATGCAGAAAAAGCATTGATGAAATGTTTGCTCAAGTGGGAACAAATGCACGGTTCAAATGTGGAGTCAACAGAAATGATCGGTTTGTGAAGAGCCAGAAAGCCAATCTACAAATGGATCTTTATGGCAGCAGTTTTAATCCTATTCCTTATCTTTACTGCTCACATGGAGTAGCTGGTAAAGAAATACATGAAGCACTTCATGACGAAATGTCCCAGACAATTCTGAAAGCACAGAGGGAGAAGACAGAAGCCACACTTGAGACTTTACATCACTTTGTTACATCACCTCACAGCTACACGGGAACAAAGTGTCCAAGCCTTCCTGGGGGCAGAAAATTAGTAATTTTTCTTCAATCTCCTAACAACACCTAAGACCCCCTCACTTCTATTGCTCAAAGGTAGAACAACTATTATGAAATTACAATGTCAAAAAAAGAAACTGAATTTATGTAGAAGACTCAAGAGTAACTGAACTAATTAGTTAATTAGAAACCACCCAACTTCTATATATAAACAAGGAAAAATAACAACACAATTCTTTTTCCAAGGACATGATACAGTGCTTTCATGGGAACTAGCAGTGTATATATATTTTAATATAAGAAGAGTTTATGCATTTGATTTCCAGAGGAATTTAATGCAATTTAAGATCCATTTACAAGATACCACACTTACACAAGCTAAGTGTAGCTTAAATGTGGTTTCAAGATGCCAGCTCTACAGTACTGTGCAAAAGTAGTCATAAGGATGGATTTCAGAATGAATTCACAGTTTGTCTACACCATTTACTCATTAGAGCATTTTTGAGGCAAGCATTATAGGGAGACTCAGACACGCTCCTTCCTGGGCATCTGGCCAGGCAATGTGCCTACCTGCCTCACGATACTCCAACTGTCTTTTTGCTTCTATTATGAGAGTAGTGCCACAGACAGCAATTGGCAGTCAGAGCAGACACAGTTAGAATAACACTGCTTTTACAAACACAGGATAAGTAAATTTGTACTTAATACCAGAATTCTATTGATACTTCCAGAAGAAATATCCCCAACATATGTCTTGATATTCAATATAAAAACCCACAGGTTTAGAAAAAGCAAAAAATAATTCTAAAGGTCAAGACCACAAGCTCTTTGTGGGATTCTGACAGAGGAGGATGTATACTCTGAGACGCATGAATGTGCAGAGAAAATTCTAGAGTGACTATAGAATAATAATACTAGTAGTTTGCTGAGTGAGGCTTCTACTCTTTCAATTCACACTTTCAACAGGAGAGAATTTGCAACTTGCAGCCTCATATTTAACTAAAGTCATGGAAAGTAATTCACACCCTCATATATTGTTATCTAAAGAAAACCAATAGCAGCAGCATTTATTCAAAAGAAAAAGAAATCCAAATTTGGCTCAGGACAAACTTCATGTAATGTTTGTATACTCTGGAAACAAGAGTAGCACAAATACACACAGAAAACATTTCCTCACCTGACAAAAAAGTGATCAAATAGGAATGCAGAATTTCTGTGACAGAACTTCTACATGCCTAATACAATGGTTTCCCTTGAAATCTTGCACTTGTCAAAGAGCATAACTTTATGTAATTATTTAAATTACTGTAGTTGTTCTTACAGCAACAGTAAGAAAGTTTGTATTATATATTCCAAAGTTAAATTATGTACATAGTTTTACAAAGTTTTGCCAAATTAAGAAGCATGACCATGTAAATTGCTTTTTAGAAATATTTATCTGTCATGAATTCAGAGATTTGTTCAACTTCTCAATGAATTAATTTGCAATCAAATGTAACAAGAACTGAATATTGTAGTAAACTTCAGCAAAAGAAAAACCTTTTGTAAATAAAAGAACACTTTTAATCCCTATAGCATTTTCTATTCAAATATTTGAAAGCGCCTCATTAACATTTTACATAAACATACAAGATAGCAATTCTCTCTTAACTGCTCAGGTTGTAGAATTGAGTCTCAAAGAAATCAGGCAATTTAAGAATCTTTGTGCAGAAAGTGGTGTGCAGGCAGAAATACAACCCAGCTCACCTGTGTCCTAGTCTGAAGCCTTATGCACCGTGTTTATCTTGTGCCTTCTCTTAACTAAACATCTGAGGTACCCAAAAGCACCTATGCACAAAGCTCTCCAGAGGTACCAGCAGAACTGCTTCAAGATCACATCTTGTCTACATCCAGTCTCTGATCCACCTTCACGGCCCTTTGCTGACTTGAGATGTCCATGTTCTTGTACTGGAGGGCAGGAGCTGGGAACAGCATTCCAGCTGTGCTCCTACCAGCTCTGGGTAGCTATAGGAAGCAGGCAGCCTGCAGTACCAAGCTGGGACATTTGGGATCTCTCATAAAGTCTCATAATCCTAATGCTCCTGCTGAAGTGTTAAGCACACCAAGTCCTTCTACAAGCCTCTTCAGGGTGATGGCTGACCAGACAATAGAAAATTGAAAAGGCAAATGCAATTAATGTTACGAAATAGCACTAGTACTCAACCAGTAAACATCATACCTTTCTCACAGAATAGCACAGAATAGGCCTCAAGGCTGTTTCTGTTTGAAAGGCTGCAAACTCCTTCTCCCTTGAGTAAGTTGTCATAGTAGGATTCAGTGGTATTTCTGTCACTGATCTTTTAAATGACTGTAGATCAAAGACCACCTTCAGTCACCATATTCTGGAGGCTTGGAATGAATCTGCAAGAACTATGAAATATGCACCCAGATCTGAAGAAGAATGGATGATTGTGTATTTACCTTATATAGGCTTTCACTCAGTTCCAAAAGTTTGGGAACACATACCCTCTCATCCCTTTGCTGTTTATCAATGTCTACCCTCAGTTCAGGGTTATTTGTTAGTTTTGCTTAAACAAGAATGTTAAACTGTTATGAAATGACAGCTGCACAATTAAAAGAAGTGACAACATATGAGATGGAAAAATATCTAAATATTTACAAGATATTTTTAATGCACAGATATTTTGTTAATTCTGAAATACATTTTTATAATTATTTGTATCACATGACATTTTTCCCCATAAGGCTTTAAAACGTCCAAAGAAAGGCAAAATTTATCTGAAACTCTGGTGTGGAAGTCTATGTTTTGATTCAACAACTACCTTTTTGAATACAGAAGTATGAAGACTCCTACTGAAGGTGGTATGGATTCATAGTGGCAGGAGGGCCTCTAATGCAAACAAAACAACATAAAATTCCTCAGGACTCAAAATCATTTTTAGTAAGTCCCTGTAGATGAGAAACCAAGGAAGTGGAGAATGGTAGCACTAAGGACATTCAAGTTCCCTATAAAATTGAAGCATGTGCTTTATATTTACTATCCAAAGAAAGAACAGTAACCAAAAAATCTAGATAGCTTCTCATCTGATGAGATGCACTAGATATTTACTATGTGATGCAGCGCATGGGGAATTATTCTTGAATAACACATTTCGTGTTGAGAGATTTTCACCGACTAAGTAACAATACAAAGTAGCATACCTGTTATTATGTAACAAGCCCCCAAACCCTCGTTGCTAGAGAGACCTGTAATTCTTAGGAAACACTTCAGAAAAAAAGTAATGAAGGCCGTAAAAAGTCAGTCTCTACACCACAGTAAAATCTTACGTACTGGTTTCAGAGAGATTAAATAAAACCATATATATAAACTGTAAAAAAGTCCCTTTATGACCTTATAAAACAGATTTTTACACTCCACAGGCTATTTTTGGAAAAAAAACAAGCACTGATATAATCAAATAAATAATTTTGAATGGCTATAACAAATGTATGATACATACATGACCGTGTAAAAGTTTCGAGTTTATTTTCTGTGGAGAAATTTCATTTTCAAGTAAGCATTTAGAAGCAAACTCTACAACAGTCTTGCAATGCAAAGTAAATTAGCTCTACATACTGCAGAGTAAAAGGAGAGAGCAAATTCCTCCCCTAGGCTTCTCAGCACCAGAGCAGCTATTCTGCAATCATTACTGCAGTCCATCGGCAGGAGCAGCCACAGCTGTTGTGCATTACCCTAAACAGGAACCTTGGACAGGAGATTCCTGTGATCAAAGATTTAATGGGCATCTTCTCTCCCGGTTGAACTCATTAACTCCTTCTCCTTGCTGTTATGGGGCAGGGGGAAGAAGAAATTGGAACAAGAAATTCCTTGTATGCTAAGCAATGGCATTTTCCTTTGCAAAATATTCCGTATGTACTGTCATATGCACACAGAGGAAAATCGCCTTTAAGCAGTATCTTTAGTCCTCATCATCATCATTTTCCCTCTATTTTTCTGTATGGGTTAATGGAGTTTTTGGTGTCTACATGCTCCTTTTTCCTATATTCTGGTCATGTAGTTGAAACGTGCTCTCAATAAATGGAATACTTAGCTAATCTTATTGCTAATCTGCACAAGCATTTCATACCCAATCCTATTCAAAATTTCTTTCAACAAAGCAATTCTCTTTCAGATTTCAATCCCATTTTCCAATTGTTCATTATAAGAGTTTCCAATAATTTCATATCCTATACCCAAACTTTTTCTAGTTGATCTTATAATTTCTAAGCAGTATCTTGGTACATTTTCAATTGCCATCCTTTTATCAGTATTGAACATGCCCTTAGAAGAATAATGTCCTTTTTTCTCATTCAGGCTTCTATACTTTTTCTTCCTCCTGTCACAAATTCTGTACTCAATGCATTGATCATGACATACTTCCCAGCCATTTAGCATAGTTCACTCAAGTTACCAGATTTAGTTTATGAGCTCAGATTTTATTCTTTTAAATAAAAAGTAGTATCAATCTACCATTATGTATAGTACTGTGATAGAGTGTCCTCTTCTCAAGCTATAAAACACTACTTAAGAAAGGACATACAAAAAAAAATGGAGGCAGAGATGCAGCTGTGATAAATGTATTTTCCTGCTGTTCTAGAACAGGTGAGAGTAAGACCTAGGAGAGACCATTACCCTTAGATAAGGATAAAATCAAAGAAAAACTGAACCAATGTCACAATAGGAATCAGTAACATATCAAATCCAGTCAGAATGTGAATGACTCTTTTCCTGAGCAATTAACAAAAGCAATCAAAGGATACAAGGCAAGAGTGATGGCAAACTGACTACCCTAATGCTCTTAGGTAAGCAATGGAGGATGTGGGTTGTTTGACAAGTTCTTTTGGAAATAGCCTCAGATAGCTAAACAAGTGGGTAAGTGCTGGTCAGGACAGCTGTTTCAGTTCCTAGTTATACAGAGAACTTGGTCAAGAGTCAAGAGCTTGAGTGAAAGTTGCCTTAAAACAGAGTTCTCAAATACTAGGAAAGGAAGGAATTGCCACGGCGCATTAAGAACAACGACATTCCAAAACCAGACTTTAACAAATTGCAGAAACAAAAGATAAGATCTCTTGGGCAAACATTCCAAGTTTTGTTCCTTAAAAAAAACTCAAAACCGAAGCCTAGTTCTGGAGGCAGAAAAATAACTTATTCTAAACAGGAAGATAAAAATGAAGTACATAAAGGGACTTAAGAGTCTAAATTGAGATCTCTTCAATGATGGACACTTAACAAAAAGAGAACAGTAACAAGAGTGTAAACAATATCACCTATAAAGGAATAGCATCAATTTCTTGCTTATCAGGGAGTTGGTATGTAATGACAAGTAAGGTGCATTAGGCCAATTAAGAAAATGTTAAAAGGTAGAAGCAAAAGAAGCACAAAAGGGTCTTTAACACAAAAAAGTGGAATCACTGATAACAGAGAAGTCTGAAACAATGTGGAAATTTTTCTTTTGACTTTAGAAAGCAACTACTTGTGACCAAGCACTGGGGATCATTTTAATAAAATGGACATCAGATCAGACAAAAAAAAGAGTGAAAGGGAATGAATAAAACCATATTTAGATTTGCATTTCAGCAGGACTTAACAAGCTAAGTCCTAGTAAACTTGTTCATCAACTGAAACAAGATTTTAGCTTGTTAGGCCTGACAACACATGGAAAAGGGGGTGGATAAGATTTAAGACAGGCAAAACCAGAAGTTATTCTTTTTTTCCTCTCCTTTTTATATGCATCTTGGGATTCACAGAATAGTTGACTAAACTGGGATATCTAAAGATTTACTAAAACAAATTATTCAAAAATCAATTTCCAAGCACCTGGGGATAACATGATAATAAACAGACAACACAGATTTGCCAAGAAGAAATCGTATTAAACCATCCTAATTTAATTTTTTTTTTTATCAGAGTAATTAGACTAGTGGATAAGAATGAAGAAATATTTGCAATGTACAAGCACATAAGAGAAGTACAATTTTGCTGAAAGTGCTAAAAGATGAGCTCACATGAGCTCAAAATAAGGAATGCAAAAAGCAGATTTTGACAGAAGATTATAGCAGAGAAGATTTCTGCTTGGATTCCAGAAAGCCTGTTTGGGTCAGCCATCATTACATCTTGTCATGAAAGCTTCAGACATAAAAGACATTGATATTGTAAACAATTTAAGAGTAGCTTATTCTAAAAATATATAAAATTATTTTGATAAGTTCTGGAACAACAAGTGTGAAATTTCAGGAAGGGAAACACTATTAGACTTTAAAAGAAAACATTTAAACATGAAAATGAGATGTGTGAAAGTGGTTGATTCAACAGAAACAGAAAATTGTAAAATTTCGAATAAAGCATATGTCTGAAATTTAACAAAATGGAACTGCTGTTAAAATGTTTGAAGGCCTTCATTTAAGAAATTGCAGAGGGCCTGTATCAGACAAACATGAAAAAGTCTGTAATTGTATTTAGGCTTACTAGATAATCTGATGACTTAAAGAGATCTCTTCTTCGCCCAAAGCCCTTGGAGGGGTTCATTAAAAGTGTTTCAGATTATTCTGTTAACTTTTGAAAATAATCTCGAATTTTGAACATAAATAGACCTACCACTTTATAGCCATCCCTCTACTGCATGAGTAAGCACCATGCTAATTACCAGGACAAGGTCTTTATCTTACAGTTCTTACCAGTGAAACCATCTATATTCTGACCATAAAATATTCCATCCACTCAAAAAATAAATTCAATTTATCCCAGTTGCAGTGTAGGCGTTTACAAATTTGTGGCAGCTTGTGCACATGTCTGCTCTAGAACAGAAAAACCAACACAATCAGAAGCAAAGATTATATATATAACAGATTTTGTTTTAATATTTTGATACATTAGTTACAGCTCCAAAGAGTATCTTAATGTTTTAAGAGGCATGTTCCACCTAACACTGTATAGCCTGCACATGGGAAAATGCTTTATACAACCTAGTTACTTTGGAAAAAAAAAAA
>VXAC01004154.1:1482673-1588771 GCA_013399225.1 Rhipidura dahli | reverse complement strand
AAAAAAAAAAAGAAAATACAGATAATTCTAATGAAGACCATTTATTCACATCAGCTTTATGTATTTCTTGGCTACATTTACAGTCTTACAAGTCCATCTTCCAAATGGTTACTTAGCACAGATAAGTCTATGCCTCAGTTTCTGAGTATACATTGCTCAAGAAGAAGGCAACCGGGAGAGGAACATTATTGCAACAAGGTAATAACACCCCAATCAACCATTTCTGCATAGCTAGTAAATACACTTTATTTCGGAAGCGTTGTAATTCCCTTATTGCAAACCCCATATTTATCAAAAGCTAAAATACTAGCCTTTAAGAGGATAATATAGGAAGCAGCATTATCTAAAGTGTTATTTTAAAAAAGAATCGTTGTCAATTCTTGAAAATATCTTCACAGGATTAGCTGTGCACTAGCTGCATTTTGAGTTCTTAACCAGTATAAAGTGCTGCTTGGTTCTTTGATTACAAAGTTGGATTTGTTACATTTCTGGTAGTAATCATCTTACAAGCATTCTGAGTTGTCCAAAGGCATCTCCTTGCCTCTCTGGATTGAGATTACAGAAGAATATTTTTTGGCCAAAAAACCCTCCATATTTATTCTCTGGCTCCTCGTGACATGATATTTAGTTTTGGTGCTAACTTTTTTCAATGTTTATTTATGTATTTCAATGAAAACTGTGTTTGCATATCTATGTTTAATAATTATAACAGAGAAGCAGCAAAAAACTCTTCTGAAGGTACAGATCTCTGTGAAAAATATAGCACAAGACCTAGACCTTGCTAAAACATACTGTCTCTGTGCCAGCTAACAAACAAGTCTGTGGGACTAAGGAGAGTTCCACTGGACAGACTGAGATTCGCACATTACCAAAAAAGGCAGCGGAATACAGAAATAAAAGTTCCTTAACGCCAGATAACAAGTAAGCAAAAGATAATTGAGAAGAAATTCTGCAACATCAACAGAGTTTGGCAGTTGGGGTACATTTTAACAAACCTTGAACTCAACCAATGTTCCCATCATGCCATATGGGTCTCATAGCTGGAAATTCATCAGCAGTGCCAACAGATGTCAAAAAGCTTTCAAAGTAACAGAGTTAGAAAAGACTGTATGCATTAACTTAAATCAATGTATAAACATGCCAAAATTTCTGAGTTCATCAGCTTTCTCTCTTCTCCCTGCACTTGCCCTGAAGACCGTGAAAATATTCTGAGGCTCACATCAAAAATGAGGCCTGGGTATTTTCCATTGCAGGGCAGGAAAATGAGGATGCAATATGTTAAATTAAATCCTCTCCAAATGAGAGTTCTTGGAATAGAAAAAAAAAAGAAGTGGATTTAGCAACACTATTAAAAAAACAACACAAAATCCACAGTACAGTGGTGGCATAACCTTAGTTCCATAAGCCATATTTGATTCTGTGGGAAAGATTAAATGGAACAAAGATGTTGCATAAACACTAACATCACATTAGGGGAATCTGAACTTTTCAACCCTTCCAACAAATCTTCCTGAAAATGGGTGCATTCAGGCTGAGGGTAAAAAAGCTGATTTCCCTCCTTTTTTTGGCAAACATCCAGGGATATTCCTCTTTGTTCTTTATAAATGTTCCCTCCCACCGTGCCATGCACAAAAAACATTCTGACCAGTTTAGTGGCCTCAGATGGAAGGGAATGGATCTGACACCAAGTGAGAAAGACAGAAATGGTTCATCTCTCCAATCTGTTCATTAAAATGTGGCTTGTTGGCTCATACCATGAGAAAACATGGGAATTTTGCCTGAAATAGTGTGCATTTCTAAATACAATATTTTTATTTACTGCATAAATTTTGTGAAAGTAAAATGTAAGAGATACAGTGAATAATCTAAACTCATTAATTCTTGACATTTCTGTTTAGAACGGAATAGATGGGAATAAAAATCTACCTGTCATAGTAAAATACAGTGAAGGAAATACATGCCTACACAGAAAATCAACACCGAGGTCATTGCAGTGTTTTTATTTTTCCCTCCTTCTGTGAAATGATTAAGCTATCTTCTTGAGCAAATGAGATAAACACCAGTATTATCAGGGGAGTTTTAATTTACAACATATGGGTGCCTTTTGTTAGCAGACTTCTCTGTATGGGACACTTGAGGTTTAGAATTTGTCAGTATTACAGAGTGGAAGACAACATGGTCAATAAGTACAGTCTTCCAGTATCAAAATCTACATTTTCCTCAAATAACTTAAGTACTTTTCATTAAATAATCAATGATATAGAATGAAGCAATTGTGATTTTTCTTTTTTCCTTTTAAATACAATTTAGAGGATTCAGCAGATGACCATTGGTGAAGATTAAGGCTCTACTGCTACACAAAGCACAATTTTTAGTAACAATTTCTGGGTAAGACTTTTATATATTGTTTACTGGGACACTTTTCCTTGATACAAAAAACCACTGTCAGGGCATTCTAACCACATATACACAACTTATGGCCTACCAGAGTGAAATGCAGTATTTTGCAGAGGCTTGTAAAATGAATTTGTCACAGGTTATAAAGAAGAACTTAGTCCATTTTTATAGAATAGCAACTGTGTTTTTCAAACACTGAAGCAATCACGTTTTTGGTACAAAACACATCACTTTTATAAATGGCAAGTTAGAGAACTAAAAGCACTCCACCTTTATAAAAGCAATATTAGTGCTGCCAGTCAAGAGAAATAAAATATGACAGGAGCTCATTCTGCCTCTTCCCTCTGGGACTGCTACACAGGTAAAAAGCCAATAACCTAAGTTTCATCACCTGGCTAACTGATGAATTATGTCAACACTATTTAGTCAACAGATTTCAACACATGGACTATAGAACCCTGAGAATCTGTGGACTAATATTAAGAGGTCTATTAAAAAGTGTTAAGAAAAAACCTACTCATAGATACTGTATATGATCAATGGAATTTTCTAATTTGGTCTACATCACCCCTGAAATGCCCCAGGAACAACAGCTGAACAATCACTGGCACTTAAACCTGAAGGATCCCATAGGATTGTACATTGATGCTTCTGCATTGCGTTAAATTAATATCTGAATTAACAACTAGTCATGCCAATAAGTTAACCTATGTTTTTCATTTTCTGAAGGTGAGCTGTAGTGTACTCAAAGTATCTTTAACATGCTACCCAAATAAAATCACACAGATTATCCAAAAGAGTAGGACCTCAGCTGCAAACAAATCATAATGAAATATCAGTGGAGTAAGCAATAATTCTTACCCACAACAGACCATGACAGCAATGCTCCTTAAACCATGAAGCTATTCAGGAAGATATTCAGCAGTAGTCAAGACTAAGCATAAATTTTTATACTTTTCCTGTAATCATATGCAAATATAGACATTTAAGTGTGTGTATATCTGTGGTTTACACATAAATATATGTACATACATACACACACATTTTAAAAGATCTTCAACCAGACTTCTCAGGGAGTGTTACACAAAAGCAAGACAATTTCTACAGAACTCAAGAAACAGGGTATCACTGAATCTTTACTATGTATTGTATTAGAGTAAGTGAGGCAACTTCAAAGCCAGTGCAACTATTTTGCAGTATTTGAAAGATTATTTTTAGCTACTAATTAAGTAATCATTTCTAGGAGCCTACAAGAATTACACAATTATTTATAATTCAATATTTTACTGATATTATTAAATTAATTTCTCACACTGGCTCACTAAAAGCTTTCTTTAATTCCTAAAATAAGGAAAAAACAATGTATGAGAGGCAGCTCATTTCAAATGCTTGTAAATAGTCATGACCGAACTAAAGCATATCATGCCTTTCAGTCAAGTACAAAAGATGCTGAATATCAGATCTTAAGTATATTATTTTGGCAGAATATGCACTATGCAATACTGCAAGTGTTGTAATTTTCATTAACCACAGTAAGACTTCCAGAAATCTCCTAATTTTCTATTCAGGGAAAGATTCTCAGCTGTCATGTACTACAACTCATTTGGCATCTGAATTTCACAGAAGTCCAGTGTTCTACAGTATTTTCTAGTTGTGCTATTATTAGTACAAAAAGGTACAGTGATATGCCTGGCAGTCACAGATACAATTCATGGTTCACCTGAGGTTTAAAGTTTCATCTAAGTTACAATTCTGCCTTTCTCTCTAAGAAGAAAGCCCCTAATAACAACTCATTATAAGGTGTTCCCCTAGTTAAGACTGCACAAGAAAGCCCAGAGCTGCAAACAGGGGGAGGCTGGAGGAACATTCTGGGCCACTTTCTCTTCAGGCCAGCCCTGTTCAGACACCCTTTCCAAAGCCTCTGCTTCAGCCACTGCCAAAGACTACACAACAAATTGAGCAGTCTTTAGTCTGTGTGTTCTTCACCCTTCACTGATGTGTCCTAGGCTCAGCATGAGTTAGTTAAGGATGAGATTTACACAGTATAAATGCTGTATCTTTACAGAGGCTTCAGAAATTCATGGGCAAAAACCTACATGAAGAAATGAGAACAGGACGCTTAAAAGACCTATCTTCTCCCACAGTATAAGCACAAGTTATGGTCCTCAAGACATTTAGGAGGATATTCTGTAGTGAAGGAGTTGAGGCTGTTTTCACCTCAGGCTGTTCTGTATTCACTGTCAGCCCTGTTCAGTGAAGAAAAACATGCCCAGACCACGGCTTTGACACTCAGGCATGTTTCCAGTTGAGAGGCATCATTTATAGAGCTCTGGACTGCATGAGAGGAAGGATGTAGATATAAACACGGTATCTGTTAAATAATTTCTGAGGGAAATGCAGATATGGAAACCATATGCAAAAATTGCAAAGAAGGTAGCAGGTAGATTTAATTTTTTTGGAAGAAAATTAGTGTTGGTATATTTAGCCTATGACATTAAACACAAAACTCTTACTTTTTTGCTTTTGTTCTTACTGACAACCTGTTCTGCTTTGATTGCTATTTCCTTCTCTAGGCATAGGAACACATGCTCCAGTCAGCAGTATTTTTACATAGGTGCCTGAAGTCCAGGAAAAAACTCAGCTTCTAGCTACATTTAAAGTGTGTGTATGCCTGCACTTGACTTTCTCAGCATTGACTTTTGCAGCTCTTTCTTTTGAAGACTTGATCAGTCTGAACCTTCAGGTAAATATAGTATGCATTTAAGTTCCTAACCATTCAAATATGTGACTGAAGGTCAAGCCTATTAGACTTGCTTCAACTCACATCAATTATCCTCCCCATTGAAGGTGATGTAACTGTGATTCCAGCTAATTAAGTCTGTAATATTGAGATAGAGTGCTTAATAAGGCTCAACACAGGCAAATCAAGTTAACTCTGTCAATCTTCTTTTCTATACTGCATTTTGTTATATAAACATTCCAGAAGCCTAAGATCTGTAGATTTGCATTTGTGTGCCTTTTTTTTTTTCTGACAGACATAGGCAAATTTGCTCCTCTAGTGGTAAAATATCCTTCAGTGGCATTCAATGGCACTGAACTAAATATATCCTAATATTGAAAAAAGAAAAGCCTATTTTACATTCTAGAGATAATTTATCACCTGTAAATGAGAAAACCAGAGAAATACCCTCCAAGCAGCATCTGGTTGATAACTGTAAACAGAGAAGTATCTATCCAGTCATTCTTAGCAATCAGTGCTAATTTTTACTGTTCCTGCCTAGCTGCAGATAATCACATTCCTTTTAATTTACAGCTATGTTCTAATCCTTAATTTAAAACTCTACTGAGATTTTTATTTTAGTACCTGAACAATCATTTGACAATGTGTGAAGTGGCACAAGAACAGCAGTAAACCTGAGACCCAGGTTTTGTCCAAGGTTGAATATTCAAAGCAGTAAAGCAAGGAAAATTCCCAACTAAACGGGCATCCAAACCATGAGTGCATTGGAGGATGGCTGGTCACAGCTTAGCCTGTTGTCATGCAGTCCTCCTCCATCTTCCTGGTCTCCTCACAGGATACAGCTGGAATTTGGAAAAGCTGGGAATGCTTTTTCTTCCTTTCTGGGGACAACTAGGAAAATTCCTGTACTTTTCCTTTGCTTCAGGAATGAGCTGAGCAGACTCACTGAGGTAATTACAAGCAGCCTCAGCTCTGCTTGAAATACTCAACAGAGGTGAGGTGGACCACACCACCAATCTGTGTCCTACACACCTGCCAGAGCTTTAAAGCTTTTAAAGCTGGACTACACTACATTGTAAGTTCTGCTTAAAGCTTTTTGAGATTGAAACTGAATTAGGAAACAAATTCAGAATAAACCTCAATTTAATATTCAGTGTAAACAGAGAAGGCAGTTTTAACCACTGCAGATGGAACTTCCACTGCTATAAACTGATTAATACCACTATATACAAGTTAGAGTTGTGACTCTAAAAATCTACAATGAACACAGGTTCCATCTTGCACTGGAAATTCTCTTCACATAAAAGGTTTTAATTTAAACATTGCTAGGACAAGTGACAGTATTTTCATGATATCTGCACAGCAGTACCCATGTTAAATATTATTAATCCAGTAATTTCTAATTGACAAGGCAGGACTCCTTGCTGTCTTACCCATTAGAGATGTTACTTAGCTGATGTTAAAGATGAAATATTAATAATTATATCTTCTAAACACAAATGCACTCCTACAGCAGCCCTCAATTAAAGTACAAGGAGTGCAAAACCTTCCTATCAAGCTTGCTATGACAAATTAGCATTCAACACTTGCCGCTGTGACAGGGCCAATAATTATTCTTGGACAGCACCACAAAGAGGGGCTGGTAGGAAGGTCATACAAAAGGCTTCCCACGGAACTAAGAAGCAACAATATGTTGTTGTCATGACAGTGCAAGGCCATATACAGTCTGAAGAACATGTTTCTTGAAAATTACTGATGGTTCTAAAGAAGGGAAAATTTGCCAGTGTTCCCAAGAGTATCTTGGACTTTTAGATTAAATGTAGTAGTAAGAAAAATATAAGCAAAGAAGTGCCAAGTTGATCCAGCCCCAGGAAATGAAGCATTTTATTACAGATATCTCAACTTCGTCTTCTTTAACTGGCTGTAAGTACAATTTTAGGTACACAAGACAGTCTTAAACTAAAGAAGGAGAATGTCTTCTTGATTTCCTGAGCAGTAAGACTAGGTAATGGCAGCACCAAGTACTACACAGTATGGGCTGCTAAAATCCTTACAGTACATCAATTTCTGAGTGTAAAAAGAAAAAAAAAAAAAAAAAAGCAAAGACAGATTGTCTTTAAAAAGTTAAAAAACTTCTCCTCCTTTACATACAAAATAACATATTTACAATTGTGTCTGCTGCTCTCCTCCAGGCAAACCACTTCTTAAATCATTAATACTTAAGTGTGAAGTTCAGTTGAACTGTTTTCAGAAGATACTGTTTTTAAAGTAAAATACTCTTGTCCTAGTTTAGATGAGTTTCTTAGTTTTAACAAAAGCATTACACCTTTCTTCAAGGCCCCTGGGACTCCAGAAATGGGAGAGCCACCAAAAAAACTGCAAGTCTATTATGTGGAAAAGTACAGATTTCCTTACAGAAGGAGCCTGTACTAAGATCTGGTAAACCCTTCTTCATTTGGAATGTTGACCAATCTGTGAATTAATCAGGTCACAGCAAAAGAAATCAAAGGATCTGGGATGGTAGAAGTGGAAAAATACAGACTTGAAGAGCAGATGATGTGACCCAAGATTCACATTATGTGGTAGCATTTTTCTTAATTACTTTCTCATGTGGTACAATCCCACTTTTTTTAGAGGGTAATATTTAAGGTTCCTGCACTTTCAAACAAGAATGCAAGCACAGCAGCCATCCCTAGACATTTCTGTGATTTATCTACTACACCATTTAAGTTCTTACTCTGGGCATTTAAAATGACCACGATAAAGTCATGAACAATATATGTTTTTATCTTTCATATCTATATCAATGTTAAACTTCTAGTTTTATGCAGTGATAATGATCCCCCAAAGTATTATTTTTTGTAAACTATTAAGATATTCTTTAAAAATCAGTAAGAATACTGATATGATATATATCACAAAAGATCCATAGAAAGATCTCTCTTTTACTGGGATAGTAAATGGTAACTAGTTCTCTCAGCAGAGTAAAAGATGTGTAATTTAACTGAATGTATACTAGATATCCAATTCCTGTGGAAGAGATGTGAAAGATACCATCAGTATTATAAATCAGTGTCTGTACATCTTGTCAATTAAAAACCCCTCAGGGATAAATAATCTTTATTAGCATCCCAGAGGTATTTTGAGACTAGGTGGTTAACCCTTATAGAATGTGTTAATAATTAATGTACTTTTATGTGTTCACTTAGCATATATAATCATCACACACATTAAAGGGGGGCTGTCCACTGAAAAAATAGAATAATTTCTATAGTAAATGGAAGGTTATGTGAAACCAAGCAAACACAGAAGCACCTTTTTAATGCATGAACATTTGAAGTAACTCCACTAAAGATCTGGGTTGCAAGTCAGTGATTCCCCCTACTTATTTTCATTTTAATCCCCTTTTAAAGCACATTCCACAAGAATGGAAGCTCTTACTCCTGTGGGAGATAAGTGTAAGAGTAAAAATGGAACAGATCCTGGAAACATTAAAATTAATGATGTCTAAGAAATCTTTATGGTTATAAACCTTGAGCCTGACAGTTTTAATTCAAAGCTCACAAAAACTGAGGAACAGTTAAATAAACGGAAGGACCAGATGGTCTCAGCCTTTAGGGAATTCACTACAGATAGATAAATTGGGAAACAAGAGTCAACAGTCAGAAACTAAAGATATTCTGAAGTGTTTTGAAGGGTCTGATTTCTGAAGAAAAACTTGAGAAGATAATTTTTCTAGAGAAAAGCTAAAAATAAACAGTATTCCTGAAAGATGCTTTTCTAAGAGATTTTTCAACACTTACATTCCAGAAGGTTCAGATTCAGTATATCCATGACCAAATTCAGATCACTGAAATTATTTCCTAAGAACAGACATCAATACTTACATTTAGAATAATAGAATTATTAAGGATTAGAAGGAATCTTATGTTACACCTCTTGCATTTCTATGATCATTCTTAAAATTCTTTCAAATTTATAAAAGTTCATGGAATAATTGCTGAGCTATTTTTACATTACTGCACGTATTTAAATAATAGAAAAACTTTGGCCAGGATAAAGATTCTGTGGCAAATCAACAATATAAAAAACCTGTGGCACAATGTGTACTATGTTTCACTTTTTCCAGTTATACAATCTAGTTGCTTTCTGATTATCTATCTAGCTGTTACAGGGATGGTCTCCAAGGAGCTTCTGTAATGATCATCCATTGAATTTCTTTAATTTGAAGGAAAATAATTAGTGCTTTCACTACAGGAACATCACTGATGTAAAGGCAAACAGGTGAATGCTAAATACATGAATTGATGGCTGTTTGGTTAACATCATACATAACACAAGAGTAATACTTTGACTGGTTTTCCAAGTTTGCTGCAAAAATTTCAATAAAAACTGAAGAATTTTTTACACCTGTGAAGTCTGAAGGTCTTACCTCCACATTGTTATCTTGGCTGAACTGTTAGAAGGACATGGAAAAAAATAAATGAATAAAGCTTCCCCAAAAGCAAGCTAACTTTATTTAATGATGAAATTTTTTTTATCTTACAAAAATATACTTTACATATGGCTCTTGCCTCTCAAATTCTCTCAGAACATGTGGAAATATTACTTTCTACCTCTTGAAGTCCTTCCCAACAACCCCTGGTAAGGTGTATAATTGGCAGACTTCCACAATCCTTCTTTCCCATTATGCTACACATGCATATTATAATTTCTCATGATACTGAGGCCACAAGTCATTATTTCTATAAAATTTTGAGAGCAATATTAGTAGGTTACACTCTTAACTATTTTGCTAGGAGACTGTACTATTCCTCTCCCAAACTTCTAAAATAAGAATGACATCCTATTTCCCTGAAAATAGTGAGAATCCTTGCTTTTCATTAGAAGCCAGCTTTTAAAAAAACCCTGTATTTTTACAGACCTTGTGAAATAATGGTTAATTTTTTGACAGAGCATTATCTGTTAACTTAGGCAGCTAATAAAATCCTCCTCCCTTTTTCACAAGGTTGTGTGTTACTTGTAAAAAAAACCCCAAAACTAAGCTGCATCTCCATTACTCCAAGTTTATGAGAGATTTACCAGGGTTAAAACGGACCCATCCCCTTGAGGCAAAATACTTCCCCTGTGTCCTTCAAGCAATTTTTATCTCAGCATCAATCTGTTTTCAATTCACTTGACAAAATCACTTTTATTTTATATGCATTATGCAGTGCACGTACACTTCTGAGAAAAATGTTAATAAAATATTGCTGTGTTCAGAGCTAGTTTGATTATTTTTCAAAGCTACTGGTCATTTATTGTAATACCTGACCCTGTACACTTTAGTAATATTTTAGTAACGTTTTCAGTGTTATACTGACCTTTGTCAATGTCTTCTATTGGGCTACCTTTGTAGTGGAACTCGTGACAAGAATTTGTCCCTAGAAATATGAACTCAATTTTCATTGTATTTACAAAAAAAAAAAAAAAAAAAAGAAAAAGAAAAAAAGAATTATCATATCAATACTAAGTTTGATGCTTCACTAATTCCTGTTCTTTGAAAACTGAGATCAGAGACAGCACAACATTTTCTGCCACCAGAAAAACCTTTGTTGGCTTCTTTGAAGTTAAAAAAAACCCCATGGAAATGTTATCCAATAAATCTAAGGAAATTTTCCCAATTTGTTTGCTTATAGTTTCATCAGGCAGGTACACAGACTGTCATTGTTATTGCTGTGACAAATGTAATGTGGAGTATTTGTAAGAAATCTTACCTAAAATGAGGAATATAAGTATCACTACCAATATTCATAAAGGTTTAAAATTTTGGTTATATCTGGATGAAGAGTCTCAGAGAGAAGTCACATCTGTCAATTTTCACCATTAACTAAGTTTTTCTGAGTTACACTGCACTGGGGAGTAGTTGTTAAGAGCAGTAACCATATGAAATCACTGTGTCTAAGTAGCAAAACTCTTCCAGTAATGACATCTTTCTTATTTTGCTTGTGTGCTAACTAAATACCTAATAAAAAAATAAAACTGCCTTCTTTTTCTCCAGCAAACAGACATCTTTTTAAATTCATCAAATACAACCATGATATACAGTCTGCCCACTGTTTTGTATGGCACTATATTTGTATTATATTTTGCTCAGACAATAATGGGAAGCCTATTCAAACTTATTGAAACTTATTGAAAAATTCAGTTAAAGTTTTAATATTTATCATGTCTAAAAGTCCCGGCAGATTTTTTTTTTTTTTTTTTTTAGATTTTAATTGAAGAATCTAACATTCAAAATAATTTTATCTTTATGCAATCGTAACTCTCATTTTTATAGTTACTGAAAATAAAATTCCTCTACCAAACATTCAGTTTGCATTACAAAAAATATCCAAAAATACCCTGTAACAGATGATTCAAACCCTTCTCCACCTAAGGGAGCAGCAAAACACTCAATAGATGACATTCTGCCCTTATATGATAATAAACCACCAATTTCTTGAAAATTTCTGCAGTGCAAAAACTGATCTTTGTATTCAGCCCCTACCCAGATCTTCTCTATAGAGAGTTTTTCTGCCTGTTACAGAATGGCAGTCACCTTATCTGCAGAGCCCAAGCAGAAGCACCACAAGCAGCCAAAGGGCAAGATGTGCCTTACAGCTTCCTTTGCCAAAAGAACAGAAAGGAAAAAAATTCAAAAATAGCCCAAAAGAGCTAAATACCAGCTGAAGTGATAAGCAGTCCATTAGTACATTACTGGAAAAAGAAACAAATTACCTGATTAGTTTCTCATACACTGCTTTCCTCTAGAGGAATCAGAATCAATGGAAAAACTAAATCCCAAATAAAAAGGACATAAACACCACAGTAAAGGAAATAAAAATGTCATAGAAGAAATCAAAGAGAAGAGAAATAGGTGAAAACAGATCTGATTGTCTTAATTTGTAGTGATTATTCAGGACTTGCTCAATAAATAAGCAAATTCCTCATGGCCAAGGCTTTAGAAGGTCTGACTTTAGTTCCAACGAAATCTTAGGCCAGGAGTTAAAAAAATCCCAAAAACCACAGATTATTTTCTTTAAAAATTTTTTTTCAAAGATAATGTAGCATTTAGAAAAGAAAGAGGATTGCATTGTGACAATGTCAGAGCACATGAAATTCATAGATTAGCTGATCTTAAAACAAATTGCAACTCCTTCACAGAGGATCCTTTTAGTGGGGATTTGGGTGTATCTAATGCTCTGGGAAGTCAATCAGAAAGAAAATGGCCTGTCATGGCAATAATCACTGAAGCAGGATTTAATCCTGTGATGTTCCTGTACTTTGCCGTGGATTGGGTAACAGGTACAGCTATGATGGATTCACTACTCCAACTCAAACTATTCTACAAGCCTCACAACCTGCTGGAATACATGAAATTACAAGTTCATCTGAACACAGTCACTGTGAACCTGAAAACGCAGACACTTCTTTGAAAGAGTATGAGATTTAAGTGTCTTTACAAAACAGTCACAGAGCCTGCTAAGCTTCCTGTGATTAGGCAGGAAGGAGCAGGATTTATTCCAACAAATAGTCTAACTGAATCAGCTCTAAGCATTTATCTTGCTGCTTAAGGGTGATAATGTGCTTGTACTACAAAATGAGTGCTTAGGAGCCGATACTATAGGAAAATATAAACAGATATAAGATGACAAAAGCAGCTGGCTGTCTTGACATGCTCTGTCAGCAGATTTATGAAAATGTTATGTACCCGAGGCTCCTCACTGAGAAGTTTTCCTTCATTCAGGATTTACATGCTTGTTTGCTTTATGGAGACAAAATCTGAGGAATTAATATGTGTATTTACTAAATTTTAGATCGTGCTTTGTCTGGGTTGCCTGCATCACCCTGTTATGTAACATAACTCCAGTAAATTTATATTTACTGCACTTTCATTTTGTTGCCATTTATAGCTCACGAAAAAGCAACCCTGGAATAATTTCTTTTATCCTTTCATTGTACTTCTTCAAATTAATTTTTATCCAAGGGAGCAAGAGACTGTAAATTAGCTGCTAAGACAGCTACTATTACATAAAAGTATGAAACTGTTGATAATGACATCTCAAAAATATTACTGTCAAGCCAATCACCCTGAGCATGTGTTTAGGCTCTGAAGCCTCACCAGTAATTTCTGAACATCCCATTTTGCGAATGTCCATTTCAGGTTGTTACACGGCTTTTCGAGCTACAGTGATGCCATGAGAAGAAAAGCATCCAGCACTTTTCAGCATGCAGTGAAAACTGACTACACACTGATTTCTTACTGGGACAATGACAGGTCAGTCAGTCCTTCCTGCATGGGTTAACAGAGGAAAACACTTGACCAGAATGAAGTAACAAGGTGAAATGGAGAAACAGGGAAAGGAAAAATATGTTTTCAAGATTGATTAGGCAAAGAAAGACGAAGTTGTCCAACTTGGCAGAAGTATTATAGAATGAGCCACTGCCACTCCACAGGAAAATCTTTGGGAAAACCTGGAGAGTGTACCTGTTTTAAGAATATATGTAAGTGATGAGCAAGAAAAGTTAGAACAAGTTATTAAAAGTCTTAAAGTAAGCTAATAAACTGTACTCAGACATTTCTGTTGATACCTTCCTTCATAACTAAGTGGCCTTAATTCAATTTAGCTGAATTCATTTCTAAATTAATTCAATTCAGCTTAACTGAGTCAAAACTACTTTGATTCTGGATAAGCACGCCTACTTAGAGTTTCACTTAAACACTTTCAAAATTCATTAATTTTCCTCTGCGTCTGCATGTAGGCAAAACTCTTAAACTGATTACAAAGGGAACTGAAGAAATGATGCATGGAGTGCCACTAGAAACTTATTTCCCAGACAATATCTTCAGCAGCTCAGAACTTATTACTTTTTAACACATTTTTAAGGTGTTATTTCAATTTTGATGCATTATTTCAATATGTACATGTTGACACCTACAGAGGAGAAAGGCTTGTGCTCTTTCAAACCCTTTCAGCTGCTACATAAAATGGAGTTTGTATCATTAGATCTTTGCAAATCAGCATGGTGTGCTTTCACAGCAACACAAAAGAACCTACTAGCGAAGCTAATGACAACAGAAGAAAAACAGCTCTAGTCCTAGAAGAGTTTTCCTACACTTTCCTCTTCATAGTTGCATCAAGACACCACCATAGCTGTATGTGAAAGCTGTAGCCTGCTCCTTTCTGGCACTGATGATGTTTAATTTAGTTTTGAATCTCTCTCCAGTACTTGTTCACTGAGCTGAATAAACATCTCCTCCCTGACTCTTCAGGTTATGTAACAATTTCACATGACACATCTGCACATTTTCCCTGCAGAAGGTATATTCCATTTTTGATTCTCCTTTCCATCTCCCAGTTGCAGAAGACCCATTTCATTTTAAAGGAAGCTTATTCTCAGATCCTAATAATTATTAAAAACTTCCATTATCCATTGGACTGAAACATAAGGCAAACCATTTTTACTGTTGTACCATTTTCAAGGACACTGAGAAATCAGCAAATACATGGCAGCTCTTACTGACTGTACAAATGTCCTGAAAACAGAAGGCATACTGGAAAAAAAATCAGCATCATCTAAGTATCTTATTCTTCCTCGTGGCAATAGAGTTTTAGAACAAATAGAATTGCCAGAGCACACCTATGATGTAGACCAACTGGTACTAATATAAACCTGACTATGTTACCATATATCAAGGATTAGAAGATAATTACAAAAAGCAACTAGTTACCAGTTCATGCTTATACTGCCTGAATTATCCTTTTTTTGCTGGTGGTTTGACTTATATTAAAGTACCCCTGAGCTTAATGCTAAAAGGAAAAGATAACCTATTATATTTTTTAAAATGAAAATAGAAAATAGTGCCCTAGTCTCTTTAAATTTGCCTTTTTTTTTTTTCCCCTTCTTTTCAAGTGCTAACAAACTGGATAAGATATTTTCAGGAATACACATACTGTCAGCCAAAATAAATACAGGCTTCAGTGCAGTGATTTCAGTGGGATTATACAACAGTAAATCAGGCCCAAATAGTGCAGGAGTAGGTTTTCTGAGTATTTACTGCAGACAGTTAGTTATCAATAGATTCTAACATTCACTGCTACTTTTCCATTATGTCTAGAGTGATGTTCCACACATTAATGAATTCCCAAGAACCAAGACACTGAGAAGCACTGTAGCAAAAGGTACCCAGTGAGTCTGATTCTCTTTGAAAGTTCCTTGCTTACAGAAATTCCAGCAGTTGCACTGTGGAGGAAAACTTAATGCTGAAGCTTGATGCTGTCATTTGATTTTATGTGTTGTTTGACAGAATTAAACTAAACTCTAAGGGTAAAATGCACTTTATTTAAGTACACTACATACATTCTGACACGTACTCCCATTAGACATTTGTTTACTACAGACTTCACTAAAATCAGACATGAAATTTCTGAAAAGTAAGGATTAAAATATAGATGCCAAATCAATCAAGTACTCTTAAAGTCCAGAGGACAGAAAACCATAGTTCTGGTGAACAGGAGCTACTACAATAGTTTGGAATACATATTTAATTCTATGTGGAAATTAGGAATTTGCACATTGAAATGACCAGTACCACTTAAATAGTATATTTGATATTCTGTGGCATTTCTGTAGATGACTGCTATCATCAGAAGTGCAGCAATAAAGGCTGAAGAAACACAACATAGCTGTAAATAACTCTTCAGTTCAATGACTCTGATAATTATATGCAACTTTGCTAGACTATACTTAGTATGAGTTTTGAATCTGTTAAGACACTTTGCACAGTACTGATCAAATGGAGCTTATGAAATACAGGGCACTTTCTGCAACAAAATGTCACAGAAATGCAATTTTTTTCTTTAAGTGTCAAGTCCTAAGATTACTCTTTTTCTTTTCAAGTAGCAGCATATGCTGGTCAGTGAAGCATACACTACACAGCTGTTACATCTACTGTATGACCTGTACATATTGAATCAGACATTGTGTTTTTCAATTCTGGTTCATCAGAGTTCTGGTCTGAAGGGCTTTAACCTACATTTAGGAGAACACAATTCAATATTATCTATCCAAATTCATAGCTTACAGCCTGTTTGATCTAAAATAACTGGCCAATTTATTTTTTCCTCTTGTTTTTCTTCTTAGCAGTAACGCAGTGTGTATGAGAAAAATTCAGCATAAGGATTAATGGCAGAAAAGCTCCAGGACTGTAGTTTGATATTGTATAATTATGCATTCCCATGCACACAGAGAGGATGTGGACTTTTAAACAACCATCCTGTTCTCAGGTTTGTACATTTGCATTCTTGGTACATGAAGAAAAAGAACTATTTCTACATATAATAACAAATATAATATAGCTTAGTGAATACATAAATCTCAGTGTGGTACTCCAAGACCTAAACCATTAAAATATCTCAAAAGTTCAGATAATTTTTTTTCCAAAAAAAGGAACCAATTTCCTACCAATTGATCATCTTCTGGATCCCATCTGTTGTTGAGGAAATCCATAAGCCATGGAAGGTGTAGATAAGAGAGATGTACCACTGCATTTCAATTTCTCCACATATTTCTCTCCCAAAGCTTTCAGCCTACTAGACTCCTACCAGAGGTAAGAAACAAGTCAAAGTGGAATTCTGGACTCATCCTTTGCAACTTTTCTTATATCCTTAAATTCAACACTTTTCACTAGCATTTGAAACAACGTTAGAGTCAAGATTCTTACTGAAGTACTGAATATTTCTAGCTATTTTAAGTACAACTGTAACTTCTGATTAGTATTGTTTTAAGTTATGTTTTAGTCACTCATGGATACCAAGAGAACAAAGCAGTAAAAGGCCTGGATGACGAGTCATTTAAACCCATTTGTTTTCTCAAATTCATTAAGGAAATCCCTCTTTATTTCATTGTGAGGTTTTCTCAGAAACTAAAGAAAGCTGTGTATGAGTTTCATTCACTAAAACAAGATTATGAAGCCAATTAACTCCACGAAGAATGGCTGTCCATGTATGAAGTCAAACAATGAATATCTGTGTAGAACTCCTTTCTCTGTAAAGCAGAGCTTAAGTGCCTCATTACAAACTAATCTGACATTAAAAATAGGAAGTTCCTTCACTGATGATTTAGAAACTCAATTAACACCTGTAAGTTCCTCCACTTTCTGGGACATTATGAGAGCAAAATAACAACAATTTAGAATAATAAACTAACTCTTATGTAGGACTATGCAAGTTTAAAAGTGGGATTCTTTTAACTCACAGACAGGAAATTATGGTATGATCCCATCTGTATGATATTCAATTACAGTTCAACAAATTTACAAGCTTTCCTTTATATATTTAATATACATTATCCCAACCAAACATAAATCAATAATGCAGAAAGAGCTCACAGCATAAACATGCATCAGCATATCAATATTAATTTAGCTAAAAAATAAATTTCCCATTGAGATGGGCTCAAGAAATACTATGCACATCTTTGTGAGATGCCCACTGGGACAGTAGCCATGCACTTTTAGATCCTATTTTCAAAGTGTAGCACATGACATTCAGTCTAAAAAGACAAGAATGAATCATTATAGTCACAGGCAACTCTCCTCGTATCACAAGTCTTGTCAAAGTTTCTTGTGTTAAAAAAAAAAACAACAAAACAAGTAAACTCTCTCCTCCTCCCCTCACCACCAAAATCTCTCCCTCTTCCCACACACTCCAACACTAGATGTTAGAGCAGAGAATAATCATAAGAACCGTAAACTCAAGAAATTGATTCTACAGAGTCCACTATTTTTCCCCCTCTCCTTGTCTCACTCTCTTCTACTTAATTTTCCCTCTGTATTATTTTTAAGACACATTTCCAAAGTTCTGTGGATAGATTAAACTCATAAAGCTTGTAGGCACCATAAACACCTACTATTACCTGTCCATGAGCACTATCCCTCCAGAACAACTGTTGCTAACCCCACAAACACAGAATGCAGGATTCCAGTCCTCAAAACCATGAAACTTAGAAACATGGAATTGTTAAGTTTAGAAAAGGACTCTAAACCCACTAAGTCCAACAGTTAACCCAGCACTGCCATGTTTTCTGCTAAACTATTTCCCCTAAGTCATGTCCATGTGTGTTTTGAGCTCTTTTTGAATGTCTTGAACAGATTTTTTGAGTCCCTTGAGTGACTTCACTTCCCTCGGTAGTTTGTTCCAATGCCGAACAACCACGAGGAAACTTTTCCTAATATCTAACCTAAACCTCCCCTGCTGCAACCTGAAGTCATTTCCTCTTGATCTGTCACTTGTTACCTGAGAGAAGACACCTGACCACAATCTTCTTTTGAGTGTTGTAAAGCAATAAAGTCCTCCCAAGCCCCCTTTTCTTCAAGCTAAATAATCCCAGCTGCCTCAGTGGCTCCTCACAGGAGTTGTGCTCCAGACCCTTCACCAGCTCCATTTCCCTTCTCTGGACACACTCCAGCACCTCAGTGTTGTGTAGTGAGGGACCCAAAACTGAACACTGGGGCCTCACCAGTGCCAAGTGCAGTGGGACAATCCCTGCTCTGCTCCTGCTGGCTGCACAATTTCTGATAACAGCCACGTAAAATTCCATAATAAAGTCATTTCACAGGCTCACAAAATATGCTGAATTCGAAGGGACCCACGAGGATCATCAAGTCCAACTCTGAGCCCTTTATAGGACACCCCAAGAGTCACCCCATGTGCCTGAGAGCATTGTCCAAACACTTCTTGAACTCACTCAGGCTTCTCCCTGAGGAGCCTGTACCAGTGCTCAAACACCCTCTGGGTGAAGAACCTTTTTCTAATATCCATCTTAAACCTCCCCTGACATAGTTTCAGGCCATTCCCTCAGGTCATTTTTATAAACCCAGGTGTATGTGCATGTATGCTCATAGATGAGTACAAGTTTACCATTCTTTTCATACGTTAGAAAATGGTTTAAAAAAAAATTATAAAAAGTAATTCTTATAGATTAAATAATCTATTTATGTTTAGTGACTATTACTTTAATTCATCAACAAGAATATTTTTTACTTCACAGAATTTTATGTCTATTTTTAGAGGCAAGTCAGACTATGCAAAGTACTCCTGAATTCACCCTGACACAGAACATCTCATAAGTTTTGCAAGGTGGCAACAGTCAATTAAATAAGGAAATATTAAATCCTTCAACCTAAAAAAGAAATGTTAGAGCCTTCTACTAGTAAGTATTTTTTTGGCAGTAAAAAAGGAATCAGGGGTGAACTCTACTCCCAGCTAAGCCCACCAAAACCACAGAAACACACTGCCCAATTAAAAAATTTCTTCATAAACAGCAAACAACAAGGCAATACTGGCAGAAATTTTAAAATGAAATTTCAGTTCCTGTGTCACAAAGACAGTTCTGAAATATTTTAGGCCTTTCATGAATCAATTCAGTGGTACACTCATCTTCATTAATTGCTTTAGAAGAGGTATCCTACATAATTGCACCCCTAGGTCTACACTGTGCATAAAACACAGTTGGTAACATACCCACTTCCTGGACTGGAAACTTGCATTCCACTGCTGACTTCCACTACACACCCAATAATGACTATCTGTCTGGAGATGCACACACATACATATTTTCTTTGGAAAGCTCCTACAACATAGCAATTATAGTCCCCCAACTACTACACAGAAAATCACACAATTTTGGTGATTTGGTGTATCTATGTACATAAAACCACAACCCACACAAAAATCTTTGATACACGACCTCATCTACTGCTGCACCTTCCTGAGGAGAAGCTCCAGCATTTCATTTTCATAGGAAGAAAGGCTCTACTCTTCTGTGAGCACCTTTATACCACGTGCAGGGTTTGACTCCTCCAGAGCAGCCTCCTCACCTGTGTGCTATCATCCATTTTCTCAGATTATCACTTACAGCTGGAGTCTAAAAAGTCAGGAAACAATCAAGAATTTCTAGGAGAAGAACTCATATTCATAAAAAAAATCTAGCCATACCACCTCCTAATAATTAAAGAAATCTATTTTAGTGAACTCTTTGTTACCACCTGTTTATTTGGGGTCCAACATATGCCAACAACCCAACACTGAAAGAGAAAAAAAAGTAAAAAGGAAGGAGAAAAAAGAAAAACTAAAAACTTCTAAATGCACTTTCACAGTTACTAAAATTACTGATTTAGAAATTGGAAATGCCTTTTCTAAAATAGGAAACAATAAATTACCTAAGCAACCATGTAGTGAAAAAGATTTTGAGAAACAACCTGTAATTATTTATTGGATACTGATGTATGTTCTGTTATGTGGCATCAATCATTCTCTGAGAAAATAAAATAAAAATTAAAAAGAAGAGTTTATAAAAAAATTGTTGAAAATCCATAACTTACACAGGGAGTTCTACAAAAATGTTAAGTGTTTAGTGTTTATACCAGAAGAAAATTATGGGTGTTTTATTTCATATATGAGAAAATTGGGGTTTAAGTCCTCAAAAGTCAATGCAGAACTGGGACTTGCACTTGTATTCAGCATTGTAGTTGGTCATTATTACCTTTATACCATCAAGTTAACTTAAAATATGTTCCAACAACTGATGTTCTGTGTTATTAATTGTTATAGTGTCAGTGGGTTTTTGTTATGTGGTTTATCTTAATTAGTGTACAAACTATTATTTAACAGCAGAATACACATGAAGGATTCTGACAGTTTATAACAAGGAAACTAATCTTATAATACCCTTTGGGAAATCCCAAGGAGAACTTTTCTGTAACAAGAGCAATGGTGCTGAAAATCAGAGGACTGTTTTTACTCAGCCATTGTGGATTAGAGAGTGACAGCACATCTCTCAGATATATATTGACAGCATTTATAAAATCAGTATGATTCATGTGCTCATGAACAGAAGTTTCTTTCACAGGAAAGCAAATGTGAGTTCAAATAATGGAATTTTACATCAAATAAAAGCTGCTAATTCTCCCAGTCCCTTTGTCCTTGTATTTATTCTTTTCAAGCTATTCATATTTCTTTTCCCTTCTTCAGACATGCAAGTTTGGACTTCAAACTGTAGATAGCATTAAGGGAGAATTCCTGAATGGCTAGATTCAAGTTTTAAACAAAATACATGTTTCTGAAGCATCAATAAAATTTAGAAAACACACAGATGGCTGTTTTTATTTGCAGAATAAGCTTTTTTTTCTGCTAAAAGAGCAAAGGACAAAAAAAAAAAAAAAACAACCCAGGAGGGCATAAGCTTGTAATTACACATTTTAAAGTTCCTTCTAAGCACCTATGAAACAGAAGGAGGTGCTAAATTTTTCCCACTTTCACAAAAACATAATGTACATTAATTTTTATATGTTAAAACATCTGATAAACCCACATAAGAATTGTAGAAACACTTCTGTATACCTAAGATTATTGACATTTTTCTCACAGGCATTAATAGTATTTTGGCACTGTTTCACCCTTCTCAATCTTCAGAAAGATCTGTAAATGAGGATGACCATCCACATTATTAGAGTCCACAGAAGCATGTACAGAGAAAAGAAAATAGAAGGTACATTGAACACAGAACACCAAACTACAAACGTTGCAAGTGCCATAGTAGGCATAAATATGTAAAGTCATTATTTGAGAAGGAATAGAAGGGCTATCAATATCAAAAATGTGATTTGAGTGTACTGGAAAGAGAGGCTCAGTTTGTCTTGTCTGGTTTTGATTTTGAAATTAAACCCTCTAATTAACTCAACGACAGACATTTCATCTTTTTCCGTAGCTCATACTCAGTGTACAATCTGAACACACCTGCAAGCAAATTAATGCCTCCACAAAAAGTTTATATACCATTATATCATATTGCTAAATATTTTTACTTACTTTTAATTTTATTTTAAAACAAGGATTCCATGTCTGTAATAAGAGAGATATCAACAGCTACTTTTCAATACCTCTTAGACCTTATATCCAAGAATAAAGATGAATATAAAAGATCCTTCTTTGAAAAAAAAACTAGAATGAAGGTGATTATTTAGAATATTTAATAAAGTGATATTATATGTCTGTATTTTTCTAAATCACAGTAAAAACCACTAGAGGATTAAATTAAAATTATATATAAAATATTTTTTTTTAAGTAGAATAAATGCAAAAGGATGAAGCGGGTAAAACATAACAAACTTTAAAATGCATCACATTAAGATATACCTTTGTGACAGTACCCACCTACTCACAGAGAAAGGAGAAACAGTCCTAAATTAACTATTGTAAAATCAATTTATAAATTTACACCCAAGCAAACTTTCCTGTAAATTACCAGGAAAAATTATCAAGTAATACCATTATCCAAAAGAGGAAGAGCAGAATGCTTTGGGCACTAAGACATGGAAAGAAAACTGAGGAAAGAGAAAAATGGGCAAAAAGTTTTACAAACATACTCAAAGTCCACCATAGTTGATGAGGAAAGTGCTGCAGTACTCTCTAAGAAGCAATGTGCACTTGGAAATCAGAGGCAATCACGACAGAAATGATGATGCCAACATAATTCATGATACATTTATCGTGAATTTATCAACCTAGCAGTTATTACATGCTAGAAAAAGCCACAAAATTACCCTGACAATATACTGTGACATACTGTAGTATAACAGTATTTTGTTGACTATGTTGGATAGTATTTTCTTAATATGATGCATGTGGTTATGAATATTTCAACATGAATATTCTCAATAGAAGATCAAAAAATATTTTTTTTAATGCAGCATGGAATGAAAGAATATCTGGAGTGGGGAACATTTAGTCTGATAGACTGAACCAGAAAAGTCAATAATAGCTATCTTCTGTGCAAGGATATTCATTTGGTATTACATTTTTCATAAATCCTGTACATTATTTGAATTCTGAATTTCCTGAGTTCATCTTTATAATGTATTGAAAAAATTCTGTACACATGCATCCTGAAACCGGGAAAATGTATCCTAAAATGGATGTACAACCTGATGATATCAGCAACAATAATTTTCCCCTTAACAATTCCTCTTTGGTTTTTTAATAGGGTGCTTTACCCTATTCTCTTGTCACTTGGTGGAAATCTTTTAAGTTCTTTTCTCCATTCCTGGTAACTTTTACCTAGGAATTTATCATTATATATGCATTACATCTATGGTCTGACATCCAAAATTTATTTTATGAAAGACAAAACCTTTTCTTGCATAGATTGTACATTTTCCATTATGTATCTGAGACAAGAATATTTCTAAAATGGTCTAATATCTCAACATGGCATATGCAAGTAATCATAGGATTTTGTCAAAGCACTTCAGAATTTGTTTTTGTGGTTAACATGGTACCAATTTAACTTTTAACATTTTATCACATGGACACTACCTGTAATACAACCAGACAAATCAAAAGGTCAGCCTGGCTCAGAGCATAGAAGAAATAAATAGAATTGAAAAGTTGAATGGAATGCGTGGAGAATAATATGAGGAATTCAGAAATCAGGGATTACATGTGAAATACACATTACTGAAATTTCAAAACCTCACAATTCATTTGTATGTCAGAAGAATAATTAAAGATAGGGATAGATTTCTCATCTGAGAAGCATTTTCATTGAAGCTGAAACTATAAATTATGTTAAGAAAATACGTTCTTTAAAGTTGAAGCACAAAAACCAAACTTACAGTCCCCCATGAACTGCACATTTTGTTACCATAATACAAAAAGTTTAAAGGTTCATTCTGTGCTGAAGGAATTTTACTAAGTCAGAGAGTGGGTTACCTGTCTAAGTGATTACCTTTGCACACTGGAGATATTTTGCAGAATCAGACTGGACCAGAGATGAGGTTCCAAGTATGCTTCAGGTCTAATACCAAACGAGAACCAGACACTGGACTCACACTGAATGGCACTAAAATTTCATAAACTGTTCTTACATTTTCCAAGTTCAAATGCTACAACAGCCTGGTTGTTGTGTGATTTATCACATAATTATTGTGATATCCTTAGACCACAGAGAGCTCATGGGACAGACCTGTGCCTCAGGAGCATTCCTATGATAGGATCTCAGTCTGGAGACCCAGGGTGGGAGGATCCCATTAAAGCTACTTAGAAAGGAAAACAACCAGTGTGTCAAAATACTGTATCAAAACCATGGAATATATATCTGAGCCTTTTTTTCCCCACCCCGCAGAGTCCAGTCAGGCAGCAAAAGCCCCCTTTTAACAGCAAAAATGGGATTTAAGAGAAAGGCGTTTGGGTCTAAGTCCTACCAGACTAAACTTCTGATCTGCAACAGTGATAAAATATTCTTTTCAAGTTTGCAGCTGGTTACAGAGTCAGAACTGCATTTAAAGACAAAAATTTGTGTATCACTCTGCAATAATGTTATGATTTAGGGTATCTTAAAACACTGCAAGTTGGTTTATAAAAGACCTACAACATATTTGAACCATAAGAGTATAGAGATGTATTTTAACAGCTATCTCCCAAACTTCTCTGAATGGTGGATCTCTTTCAGTGTCCTTTAAATTACTTAATTTTCAAAGAATTTTATTTTTAATTCTTTTTTACTTATTAATTTGAATGTTGATATTTCTTAACCTCTTTGGGGTTTTCTATCCTATAATAACCAGATAAGGCTAAGTTACGTACAGAAAACCACTGTCTAAATATGTATCAATTTCCTACCATTGACAGGAAATATCACTATGGATAGCTACAAAAGCTTTGATTGTATTCACAAGAAAGCTTGTGCTCAGCTATTTCAGCCTTCTCCCTTAAACTTCCCACACTTTACTTTGTGTATTCACTTTTTTAATTGATTAATGCAATTTCTTAACAACCAACAACATACACAATTGTTTTTCTTTGTGAGCAGATGATTTACAGCAATAGAAATGTGAAGAGGGCTACACTTTCTAGCACAAAAAACATATAAACATTCTCTTTTAATAAGTTTCTAAAGCAATGTTTTTCATATTTTTATTAGAAGTAAATTAAATTTGTGATTACCACTTCTACTGGGTGATTTTAACTAGATGTTTTTTCTTCTTCATTATTAATCCTATGATAAATAGAGGAAGATTCTAAGAATAATCCCAGCATCTAAGATGAAGTTCTAAAGGTCAGATATAACAAAAGAAACCATTCTGACCTCTATCACAAATTCTCTTTTTCCTAAACTTTGCACAGCAAAATCAAGTAGGTTTAACCCCGATGAGCAAATATAGAAACAATTTTGCTAGTGGATGATGATAAAGAATCCCATTTTCTGTTATCAGTTACAATTCCACATATCCTTCTCTTTAACTGTGAAGAAATGTAACCAGTTTCGAAATGAATAAAGGGAGTGCTTGGCCTAAAACTTTCAGAGAGCAGTGAGTGAAAACTTGTTGCATTTCAGGATTAAGTTAAAATAATATTTCCAGCCTGCTTATTAACAGAACATTCAAAGCCCAAGTATACCTCAGTGTTAAAACCTAAAGCCGTGTAACTAACATTTAGCTGAGTCTATAATCTCCTGTGCTGTTACAATCTTTACAAATTCATACACAGGTGAAGGTAGAGAGCCACCTAATAAAGTCACTTCTGTCAGAATATATATTACCTACATCAAAATGGCTTTGGAATGGTATTCATGAAACCTTCAAGACTTTCGCATAATCTCTCATCAAGTATTAAAGTTGTTACTTAAAGGAAGTTAAAAGAATGATTAAAGAATAGTTTTAGGAAATGTTATTTGAATTAGAATGTCAAATTAACTAAAATCCTTTATGTAAACAGTTATGAAAATGTTTTAAGAGTATTTAAATAGTTTTAAGAGCTGTAGTATTATTATTATCTTATCTCACAAACACACACACACAATATCCTTGCAGCAGCACCCTAAAAACCAACGAGCCATTAGCTAAGGACTTGTCCCCAGAGCCTGGAGAAGAGACAACCAATCGCTGCGGAACATAGAAGCAGGACTGGGGGTGGAGCAAAGCAGACACCCCTATATCCCACACTGAATTTCAAATCCAAGCGCTTTTTCCCTTGGGCTAGCCACAAAAAGCCTCGGTGCTGGAATTTCAGACCACTTTCCAACCGCTTTTTTAAGCAGCCAGCACCAACCAAGCTTTGCCCGGGGTGTGCCGGCCAGACAGGCTGAAAAACGTCTTCAATCACTGGGATCCCTGGACCTCATTTTTTATCCGATTTTTTTCCCAAGTTTTCTTTAATTGTTAAATAAACCATTTTCATCTAGTTTAATACCTGGAATTATCATTTTTTTCATAACAGCAAGGTAATAAGATCACTTTCTCTTGGCTTCTTTGTATAATCAGCAGCATTTACCTTCTCTGTGTTGTATAAAGTCAGGTAGGTTCAAAGTATGCAAGGAAAGGTTTTACTGAGATCATTACAGTGCCATTCTGACCACATTTTAGAAAGGGGCTTCCCATAACTGGTCTAACTTATTCTACATATTTCACACATGCACACTGATAGGAGAGGAATTTGCAGTTATGGTAGGATTTTTATAACAGGAGAGATACACCAGTGCTTGGCCATTCAACTATAAAGAGATTAATTTACTCATGATGCTGGTACTCAGTTTCTAAAGAAGTACACAATATTTTTTGGTGGAGCTAATAAAGCAACTTTTCCCATTCCTGTAATCCCATATATATTTCTATATCAATAATATTATCCCATACATTTTAGAGTGTTCCAGGGTTGCTTCTTGAAGAAATCTTGCATCTTTTAGATCTCTGACATTTGGTTTTCACCTTATGGATGGCAAACTCATTTCTTTTCAGATACAACTTTCTTTTTCATATAGATAAGATATTTTAAAAGTGTTCACAGAAAAAAATTAACTCCATTAAAGGCAAGAAATTTAACTTATTCTTCCATTATTAGGATGACTCCTTTTAGAAGAAAATCCTCGGAGCACAAAGTACCATATCACTGACTGCATAATCCATGCAGGTTAAAATGCACCAAACTTCAATCAAAATACTTTCGAGTTCAATAAACTAGTAATATTGTCCAGAAAAGCATCATTTTTTCATAGTAAATATTTCAAGAAATAAACCTATTAAATTGAGATTCAGTTGAAGGATAACAAAAATTCAACACTAACACTTAAATTGAATAACATGCTCAGCCAAATACAGAATTCCATTTCCTGCTAGATCAAAATTTAATTGTTCCACTTCATTATTTGATAACAACAGTGTATTCTATTAAAAGGCTTATTTACTATTTTCTTCAGCTTCTACTCAAAAATCCAGCAAAACACTCTCCCTCAGCATAAAGTCCAGAAGATAGTGTAATATTATTTAGAGAAGTAAAGGTAATTTCCCTAAAAAATACACCTCTGAAATGTAAAGTCCCCTGAGAGTGCCTCACTGAAACAAGTATCTCCAAATTAATTTAAGGAGGTTGTTTACACATAGAAAAGTTTGCAGAAATGGACTCAGATTTAGAAAGAACAAGACATTCACTCATCTCTATTCACATCCTGCATTCTGCCTGATTATATTAATGGAATATTCATTAGCACAAAAAAATATGCTACACCCAATACACCAGTTTAAGCTCACCTACATGCTGAAATGATTAACCAGTTTACAGTGCTAACAACACATATAATATGCATTTTACCAATCAGTATTCTGCCTAAAGGTGCTCCTGAAAACACTAAATAAATAAAATAGTTAACTTATATTTATAATCATACTGAATTACCCTCATAGAAGAATTCACCAAAGAACCATCCAGATTGCCAGTGTTGCACTTGAAATTCAAATATAGATCAGGATTGTGATTTGCTTCCCATCTTCCCAAATCAGGAGTCACTGACTTGTCTGAGTTTGCAGATATTTTCTGGTAGGCAGTGCAAGTCATTCCTGTGAAACTGGATGGCTTGATCATGAAGGCTTCCAGAGCAATATTACGAGATACCTGTGAAAACATTGAGAATAGTGATGTCACAAAATCATTAACCACACTTGCAATATTGTATGTGCATTGTGCACTTACTGCATATACTTTATAAAGGATTGTGCATGTATCCACACATAAACACACACACTCTCATATATATATGCTTGGGATGACAAAGAAAACAGAAATTATTTAAAAACATGAAACAGGGTTCTACAACAGCATAGTGGGTTTGCTTCCATCTTCCTTTCTGATATATATATAGATACAGATAGATAGCTACAGATATAGATATGCTTCTATCAGTTATGTTAGTTATTATCACATCAGTTTTGCACTTTCACCATTATCAGCTTCAGTGGAATCTGGAATTAAAGCAACAGAGTTATAAAGTGAACTAACAACACCAGGCTTAAGAAATATTTAAAAATTGAGTAAGGATGTTCTTTGTACCTCAAATAAGAAACAGAAACCTTCTTAGCTATCTAGTGGCTGAGTCTTTTCACAGATCTTGTCCCATGAGAATACAGAACATGACTACATGGTTCAGTGCAACACCTTGTTACGGGTACATTTGTGGCCTGCCCTTTAGCAAAGTTAAGTGTATACGGATGGAGATTGTAGCAGAGTGCAGAGATGCATCTCGACCCTTAAACTCACATTTTCATTTCATCACAGGCCTGTGCATGAGATAAACAGCTCATGTTGCAACAGGTGGACTACCTCACACTGATAGGACTACATGGTTCTGCTTCCAGTCATGGATTGTCCTGTCATCTGTGGACCTGGAAGAGCTGGTTTAATGGTTGGACTCAATGGTCTTTGACCACCTAAATGATTCTATGATTTGATGTTACATGGCTGACACAGTTTATAGAGTTTCTCTTTTTTTTCTTTGGAATTGTACTAGAAGCTATTGGGTGCTGAAACTGTGGGGGTTTTTTATTTACTATTCTCTAAAATAAAGCAAGCAGATGCAATTTCTGTGTGGCAGTTTCCTGGCTGGCCTCCCAAAGGAGCAGATGTGTTTGGTATGGCATAAGATGACACCGGAAATACTCCACAGCTTTTGTTTATTTACAAATTGCACTCAACAGTAAACTACTTCTCCTACAGAAAACCATAAGAAGCTAAAAGATAAAGCATGGTAAAACAGTTAGTGGCACATATCTAAGTCTGAGTACGTAGAATTACTCTTTCCAGTAATGTCAACATCTTCCTGAAGCAGTGACAGGGAAAAAACTTGACCTTTGTCACTTGACATTTAGAAGAAATATAAGTATAAAACAACAAAGCCCTCCTAGCTGTCACATTGCAAAATACTTCAAGAAGTCACATTACTGTCACTGTGCATTTAATAGAAATACTTTTAGCAAATTTGACTCTTTCGTGTAAATGAGAATTCAATAAAAAAATCTTTTAAAAAACAGTCCAATATATTTTTGTCTTTGTTTGGAAGACTGCTTTTCTAAAAACATACAGTGAAAAAACTAAAGCTATTATGCTATTTAGTTTCCTCTCCAATTCAGCCTTTTTGTTTTTTTTTTTTTTTTTTGGGTTACTTTTATTTTTATACGTCATTGCTGTACCTGAACTCACATTTAAACAGTGTGTTTGTGTAAACACAGTGGACAATTGAGAAAAGAACACATGTTGTTTAAAAGAAAGGATGCAAGCAAACTAACCCAAGGAATGATAAGGCTTTAAAGTATTTATCTAAAATTCTGAAAGGATAACTTTCAAGCTTCTGATTCAGATGTATTTGTGCTATTTAGATGTTGAAACTGGCAAGAAGACAATGTCTTGGTCTCCAAATGACAACCTCTCAGTATCCAAGTGACACATTTGGAGGCCAAGGAGTAGAAAAAAAAATTTCTAACAAGTACAGTTTGCTTCTAAAAAACTAAAACTAACCCCAAATTAGTAATGCTTAGGACATGATAGACCCTTTTTTGATAATCTTCTAAATACCTGAAGTAGAAATTGTCTAGAATCCTCTTGGAAAGTCATATTAAAATCTTCAAATTGCAAGGGATCATGTTGTCTTTTATTAAAAATTTCAGTCACTCACTCAATTTGGAGCTTTCAAAATAAAGTCATATACTATTGTGGCTTTAAAAATAGAAACTGAGTGAACAGTAAGAACACTACAAAGATGTTGTGAACACTATAGTGTAACACTAAATACAACTGATCAAAGAAAACCACTTTTTATACTATTGGTGATATTTAAAAAATATTTTGGTTTTGCAAATAGAATTCAAGAGAAAAAAAAAAACCTTACAAAACATTTTGTAATTTTTTGAAATACCTTTGATATAGCTTGAGTCTTGCTGTTCAGTATGTGACTTGCAATCTGCTCCACACATCGTACAATCCTGGTGCAGGCTTTGTCTTCCTTTTGAGCCATCCACAACACGTGGTCATCCACCATCATTATATTGCTGGCAATTTCAATGAGAGCATCCCCAATCTGGCAGAGGGAGAAGAAAACCAAACAAGAAAAGGTATTGTCTATAAAACTCACAAAGTAAGGAAAGAACAGATAAGTGTATGAATGAAGGCAGGCACCTTACTTCTCTTGGTAACCATCACTGAAAGACAGCTTTGATTTTATAAAAAATGGAAATGGACTGAAAAAGAAAAACTGATAAAGAAGAAATGCAACTCACATCAAGAAAGAGCTTTTTAATTCACAACTTTTAAGCTTATCTTCTAGATAAACCACACAAATTGAGTCTCTCATCTGGCAATAAATAGAATTCCAGAATTATCAGCCTCTTTCTTAAACTAATTAAAATTGGCCATGCCCTTCTAAAGAACTGCTTCATGTTCAAAGGACCTTGAGGGGGAAGGGTGGGGGAAGGAAAAAACAAAACAGAGGAAAAATATATTTGAAAGACACCTTTGTTACAGACATGGTGGAGTAAATCTGAGGTATAGCTCAGGTGCTGATACAAACTTAGATCATCTCATTAGCCATGGCTTTGGTACATGCTTTTGCCTAACCCAAGATAGCAGGTCTTGTTTCACCAGATGACATTTTGCAGATTTTGGTTGACTAGGTGTTTGAAATTTTATTAGTAGTTACTAAGAAAGTTACTAAGAAAGAATAAATATCACTGTGCATATTTTTTGTAATTATTTCAAGCTAAAATAAAAATGTTTACTTTTTAAAATTCAAAAACATCTTTGAGTAAAATTTCAAAATCAACATGACTGCATTACCAATATTTTTGAAGGCAAAAATATGGAAAAGATAAACCCAGTTGTCCCAAACAAACCTGAATAAAAAGGTATATAGAAGAGAAAAACAACTGAGAAATATTGCTAAAGAAAAGTTCAAGAAGCCAAAAGTCACACTAACAGAAACAGAAAAATAAGGTAAACACACAGATAATTCAGTGGAAATGAAAATAGAAATTCAGCAATGGTGAAAAAGATTTAAAAGATAGCTGAGGTTTTGATGTTAGTTCTGCATTTTCAATAAAAAATACATAAATTTCCCATGCATTGCAAAGGAGACAAATAATGAGACTGCATGTGAAATTTTCTGTGATGGTTTCTGAAATATTTAATCTATTTTTGAGAACATAATTACTAGATAATTCTAGATGGCTTTTGACAATGTGACAGAGTTACTGATAAAATGAATAATAATGAATTACATTAAGAGTCTGGAGTGATTTATGAGAAACTATAAAAGCAAACACCAATCAGTTAGGCAGTAACTTACTGAGGGCAGAACAATAGTCTATAAATATACAAAAGGAGAGAAATAAGAAAAGGAAGTAATTTATACGATAATTAAATGCATTAATGAAGAGTAAAGGCATGTCATTAAAAATACAAAAAATTGGGCTAATATGTCTATATCTTCCAGACAAAAAAATTGTAGTGTTGTTGCAAATATGTCCCTTGTGCAGCTGTTGAACTGCTCCTGTTTGAGAGGTGAACCACCAGACAGGACAAGTACCTTTGGCTTGTATAAAAATGAAGAATCCCATGTGGGATGGGACGTGCATCCAAGGGAAGAGGTACAGAGTACAGGAACTGTACTAGTTCAGCAAGAATGTTTTCGAAAGTATTTTGAAAAAAATGCATTTTAATTGATTCCTAATGGATTTACATAATTGCAGCTTCAGCTGCTAGTCAATTCCAAATGAACTGCCTTGTATTAAATAGAGTTCAGTCCTATTTATAACTATGGGTGCAGCCTCACTCACAAAGCTCAATTTTACAGGTATTTTTGTACCTTGTGAGTGAGAGTTAAGAAACGGGTGCTAGTAAAGAGATCAGTGAATGAGGACCCTGTTTAGTTAACTTGAGAGAGAGAAGTGTAAAGGGAAACAGAGAAAATTAGGATGAACATCATAAATTAAGAAAATAATAAGGGATTACTAAATTAGATATGTAGAGATAAGTGATGGGGATAGAGATGTTTCGATACCAAAAAAGCAAAAACTGAAACCTATTTGAAAGGTGGAAGAAGTCAATTATAAGATTAGAAATGCTGCCCAGTTTTAATGGAAAACACATCAGCTTCTAGAAAAATGAAGAGGCTTTATAGCAAATCCTGCTGTTTCTTTTGAATGTAACATTTTTATTTTGTCAGAAAGCAGTAGGATCTTATCAGGATTTTGAGCTGAAATAAAGCTGCAGCGCTGAAACACAATTCTTGGAGAGCACTTAATAATATACTTTAGATCTAGTGTTTAATGGTGAAATTGGAGACTTTCTCAAACTGGCACTAACATGTTAACTGTTAGAATTCCCAGAGAGAGAATGGAATGAACATTGCCAAACCAAAAGAAAACATCATGTGCTCAAAAATTACAGTTTATGAAATCTATATGCAAGCAGTTACTCTGAAAATTAACAGCAAAAAAAACCATGATGAACAGTTCTCTTCTCTGTAAAAACCTATTTTTCCCATAGGGTTTGCATAATTCTGATTAGATTTTCCTGCAAAAATGGCATACATAATGCTAAAAGTTTCTGTACAAAATTGCACATAAAAACATACTGTCTTTTCTTTACATTAAGTGATACCTTCTTTCAAAATTCAGTGAAAACCTCCTGGTGAAATGGAGAAAACAAGAGAAGCATGTGTAGCTCCAGTGGCCAGAGTCCATTCTAACACATTAGACATGGCAGAAATTAAAAAATTAAAAAGAAAATTAAATAAGTGGCTCATTAAAAAACAGGTTTTATTCCTAAGCAGCAATGCCCTTGTCATCAGAGAAGAAGACTTAGTTGTCCTTTTTGGCACAAAGAGACACATCATAGTTTATGCAGAACATTTGCAATCAGCAATCAGTTTTAGAAGCTACTCTTCAGTGTGTGCCTGCATACATTAAGAACAGGGCCATATGTCAAGACTTCACTTCTGAGTGATAGTTTTTTTCAGCATAGAGAAGATATCTTACATCTTCAACTTCATCCACGAAGACAATTAACTTTTCCATTATATAAGCCAAATATATTACATCCATTTTGTCCGAAAAGAGGGAAGCACCTCTTGTGTAGGCTGTCAGCTGGCGGGAAAATTCAACCACGGTTGTCAAATTGATGTGTATCTGAAAATACATTAGAATTGTTAGGCTTAATAAACCAGTTTGTTTCATTCTCTTTAAAAAGTGGAGAGCACATCCATTGGTATAATGCCTGCCATATTTTCTCATGGATTTATGTGCATCAATATGCCATGGATATACATTTCAGGGGCATATGAATGTAACTTCAGCCTTAGGTCTTAGATTTCATTACTGATACCTGAAGACACCACCACAACAGGCCAACAAATTCTGAAGATTTTTGTCTACTTCTTCTAGACTGTAACTATCTGGCCTCATAAAATATACCAAGCTGCTAACCTTGCCTCACCTCTATATTTTCATGAAAACAACAGTGTCAGCAATGGTTCCCATACACAGCAGCACGTGGGTGGAGAACAAGGTAAGTTCAGACTGGTTATGAAGAAAATCTTTCCTGTCACGAGAGCAGTCAGGCATTTCAACAGGTTACTCCCAGAAATTGTGCAGCCTTCATCCTCAGAGGTTGTAAAGACCTGAGTGTCTAAAGCCCTGAGAAACCCAACATCACCTCATTGTTTACAGGAGAACAGACTGGATTCCAGACACCTTCCTCATTATTACCCTGTAATTGCAATGGCTCTCTTAATATATTAATTACTCTTATTTATGAACCCATATGAAAACAATCTTTCTGTGGTCTTATCTAGCACTACTGATACTACTAAGGAAGAAATGAACAAGGAAACTGAAAGCTGTCAAATTAGTCTGGCAGTTACCCATCTGTGTCATGCTCCACAGTGTTTACTGTTATGCTCTTTTTTCCTCATTAATTTCCATCCACCTACTTTTTCATCTCATTCTTTTACTTATCCATAAGAAACAGTTTAAGCAGTGCTTTTTTTAAAGACATCAAAAAGGCATTCTAAAGAGGAAAGAAACTTCAGCTGATGAAACTGATATGGGACTTCAGAAGAGATTAACATCTTTCTGGAAAAATGCATGAGGGAAAACATGAAAAACAAAGAAGGAAAGCGAAGCACTAATCACCCTGTCAACATTGCTAATAATCACCTAGACTCTAAGCACTCTAATGAAAAAAAATATTAAGATAAAGGTAATAAATGCTGGGGACTTGTTGCTACCACAACTTGAAATAACCAAAGAAACAAATTGTTGTCTTTCAAGTAAAGCATTTTGCTAAAAGTCCATTTATCCCAAACTTGTGACTGAACCGACACTTCTTGCAAGCTCTTCAAAAAGATCAGTACCAGAGAAGGGGAGCCTTGGATTTCACAATGTTACCTGACTAAAAGCATGAAGAACTTGAGTTATTTCTTGTGAATATGGACATTCTGAATAGTTTTCTTCATCCCAGCGCCCAGTTCTATTACATTTACGCCACGCCTTAGCCTCTTCTGCGCCATTGTGAAATGCAATGGGGTTAAAAGAATACTGCAGACAGGGGTGGTAAGCAGTTATCCCAGCCAAAGTTTTGGGCCACCTATAAACAGCATGATAGTAAAAATTAAAATGTGAAAGGCAATTCACAATATATATGGATATAACAATATATAACCATATAAAACAATATACAGAGATAGATGAGAAAAAAAAGGCTATTTTAACTTTTACTTCATAATGTTTTATAATTAATTACTTTGTTTCTTTGGAAAATGTCAAAATTATCCAGGTTCAAGTCTAGCTGATCACATATTCATTCTGCATTAATTCCAGGAAGGTGTTTAGTGTTAAGGAAAAAGATATGGTTGGTGGTTTTACTACATTCATGTTTGCAGACTGCAAAAAGCAGAGCAGCAAGTCCGTGAAACAAACAAAAAAAACCCAACCTAAAACCCTGTTACTAAATGCCCTTAAAAAGTAAGTGCTCAAAATGTACCTGACAATCTCTGCTTTGCATTTTGCCCCACCAATAAAAAAAACTTGAAAAACAAAAATCCCCAAATGTCTCAGAAAACAAGAAGATGTCAGCAGAGATCATGTGTCATGGAGGAGGAAGGAACTAGCCCTCAAAAATTATCTATTTAGGTATACATGATTTATGTAGTGTAATTCCAAAACAGTCTTTGAAAACAAACTAAATCAAGAGCAGCCAGAATTCTTCTATTTAGTTGATGGGCCTGTTACAAAATACACTTTTTCTGTGTATTTGCTGCATTCTCTAGAATGGCACAACTGGAACTATTTCTATAGCTAACAAATCTATTGTCATTTACAGCCTAGAATGGACATAGCTGCATCAGGTAATTGGGAGAAATAAAGAAAACCATAAGCATATCAACAGCAAGTCAGCAGATGTGGCAAGGATATGGTTCTTTAATTGCACTGATGTAATGACTGAACTCAATAAATCATAAAAATATTCTGCCTTTCAATGAAAGCACAGCTTGGCAATCAACCTTTCCTCAAACATATGTATTAGTTCCTCGTAATTACACAGTGCACATTCCATTGTACACTGTTACATAATATACTGGAAGGTTTGGGGCTATAAAAGTTTTCTTCATTTCAAAGAAAAGCTAACAAGAAAAATACTTTTATTTGTCACAGCTAACCGTCACTGAAATAATTCGATTAGTGATATACAAACAATTTATAAAAAATGAATCATGAAAAGACCTTCCCCAAAAAATCAAAATATGTACAATACATATAGTATATAGTATACTATACTATACTATACTATGTACTATATATATTTTTGCCTCTGGGCTAAAATACTACTTTTAGTAAAACATTTGCATTAATGCAATGGGGCCACACTTACTGGCAGCTTATGTCAAAAGTAAAACTAAAGAGATAATTCTGAAACTAGCATTGTCACAGTGACCAGAATCTGGCCTTTATGACTAGGATGTAAAAACATTACCATTTACTTTTCAGAATAAACTTACAGCACTCTAGAAAACAAACAAAAAAAACCCAGTAAAATATGGCCAAGATCAAGAAAACCTCTTAGTACAAAAGGTCAGCTCATTCTGACTCTCAGTGCCTAACTCTTGCTGCAGTTGCACAATTATAAATACCACCTAGGCTGGACAACTGAAACAGCCACACTTCTGTAACAGTTGGCACTTTTTTCCTTTCTTTCACCCAATAAAAGAACTGTTCTTTCTAGTTTTGCCTTTGTGGTTCAATCCTTTCTACTTACATGCTTGTTATGCTACCAAAACTTCAAACACCTGTGTAAGAAAACGCACTGGTGTGATAACTCCAGCTCTGAAGATAAACCTTTGGAACAATTCAAGCACTAATGCTGAGTTTGAGCCTAAATTCTCTATGATTTTCAGTTCATTCTCAAATGCCAAAAGAACCTGTGGACTCAGCATCCTTTTGACATACATTTAAAAAAAAAAAATTTATACAGATTTCTAGGAAGACGATCAATAGGTAGAGAAATGTCCACTCCTGTTTTTTTTAATTTCTATAAAATGACAAAAATGCCCCTGGTGTTAGTTTGTGCAGCCTGTAGGATTTATATATATTTATTTTATGGAGAAAACGATGTCATTTTAGGGCAAGAACATGAACTTTATCATAGAGTTGTCATCCAAAAGATTCTATATGTGTTGTCTGGTAGGAAGTATACATTTATTTAATATATCTAATTTAAACATATTTAAGCACATCCACTATGAGAAAACACAATGCCATTTTTTGTGATGACAAAAAAATCTATAGCTAAGATTGTCAAGGGTCTCTGATGAATTTTAATCCTTACATATGGATTGCCTCAGCAATTTAACCTCAGTGAAAGAGGCAAACTCACCGGAACTGAGGTTAACCCATCATAAAATAGCTTTGTAGTAGAGAAAACAGATTATTTGAGTAGGGTTTTTTTCCCACTTCTTTCTAATTCAATCCTTTATTTTCATTCAAACACAAGAGATAGAACAAAAAGCCTGTGGGGAAGTTTTAAAGGTAACCTAAAAATAAAGAGAGGTTCTCAGGTCATTTGCAGAAAGTTCTGCTGTTTAAGAGAAGCTTCCTTCCTCATCTACTTTCCTTTAATTAACTATTCAAGCTGAATTCTCATTATAATTCATTTGATAACAAATTACTGTCTTGATTTCTCAATGGGATTGCCATCATACATCAGTCTTATTGTCAAGCAGCTTTTGTTTAAGAGCTTTGTGCATATCATTGGAGTATTTTAGAGCTAACTGAAAACAATACCAAATTCCACAGAAACCCTTTCTTCTGAATAAAATTATTAAAATTTTAAAAAGCCCCCCGCATATGTACATAAAAGTAAAGATGAAGCAAAAACTACATTTAATCTACAAAATTTTACAGACTCTTAAGATTCAGATAGCAGGACAGCTGTATTTTGTAAGCATGTGATATATTGGTAGGACTCTGTGTGTTCTAAAGGTCATCTCGAACAATCTATTTGTTTATCTAAGTACTTCTATTTTCTGAAGTACTTAGATATTTCTAAGTAGAGTTTAGAAATTTGATTCCTTTTAGTGAAATATTTTACTAACAGTTTTATGTCATTTGTTACCTCTCATCTCAGCTGAACAAAGCCATCAGAACTAGAACAGATTAAAAAAGTCAAGTACTGAAGATTTAATCTTCTAATGCTTGAATGCAGTGTTATCATCTACAAAAGACCAGGAACAATTTTGAACCTTCTCTCATTCAGCTCGTTTTAAAAAAAATTCCATAATTGTATACTGAGGAATTAGAAGATTTTCTTTCACAAACCACTGCTTCTCTTGAAGCACCAGGCCCCATTTCCCATCAAAATTATACAGTGGTCCTCCTTCCTACCATACTACATAAAAATGACAACTAAAATAAGTGATTTATGACTGACACTGAAGTATCATGTAAGCATGCATTATTAATGTACCTACATTAATATATGAGACACACTCCAAACCCAGAAAAGTTGTACCTGAAATCTCCCTTGTTGTTAATAACTCTTTCTGCAGGGCAGTAGGGTGCAGCTGTTTCAAGTACCACAATTTCTACTTGTTTAGTGCTGTTTCCATAGGAATTCTTGACTAGACACTGCCAATCTCCAGTTGCATCAATGTCAATACTGGATAGGATAAGTTCACTATAAAATAAAAGATTCATCATTGTATACACTTAATTATACAGATATCAAGTCATTGTTTTTCTGACATTAACTTATTTTCAGAGATTTTTTATGCAAATATAAAAATAGGGTTTGGTCTATGGTATTACAGGGACAGACAGTACGTAGTGGTAGCAAGCTCTTAGCAGCACCAGTTTGCATTGACTGCTCAGGTTGTAACAGGCTATAGTAAAAATCACAAACCATCACAAAAGAATATCAGTTATTTATCAATGCCCATTCTCCAGGTATTACAGAATATTGGGTTTGTTGCCTAACCAAACACCCAAAAGTCAGAAATGCATTTCAAGTTGACCACACAACCAACCCACAGAGAATGGGTTTGCCTTCAGCCATGATTACAGCTCCTGTGGCATCTCAACAGCAGAATCTGGCACTCCTCTATCAGGAATAGAACCTCATTCAACTACTCCAACACTACGGATGTCATAGACCAAAAATATAAAAATAACTACTTCATTTTAAAAAGGTAATACATTGTATCTTAAATCTGCCACTCGGCTAGAAATAAATTTTACTATAGTTTTAAAAAAATTACAGCTTCTGGAAGTTGCTGGAAGAGGAAAAAAGGCAGCATTTATCTGAAATATTTACTTTGCTTTACAGAAATGGCTCATCTTTGAATATGCCCTGTGGTTTAGACAATTAGAAATTGGGTGGGAAGAAAGGCAGCAGTGTGAGAAAGGGAGAGAATGTACATTATAAAAGCGGAAGGACAGAATTAAAATTCAAGAAATTTATTTTGAATATGTATTTAAAATAAAATATTAAAAATTCTACTTGTTACCTTTAGCACTTTTATGTAGAGCCTGACATTTCAAAATACTATTTTCTCAAGTACTTACTACAAAACTGTTATCTGGGTCCTCAGAAAACAAGTAAACCACAGTATACAGTCTTTGATTTAAGTTAGTTGCTTCAGATTTTTTACATAGTTCTTCAGATATTCAGTAAAATTTATTACTAAATAGTAACTTTAAAAATTTCACATTATTCCTATTTATGATGGCTTTGAACTCCAAGTGCCTTGTAACCCCCTATTTCATTTTTATAATGAATTTTAACATATTTTATCACAGAAAAAAAAAATAGAAAAAGCATTACTAGACATTCTCAGACAGTAGCTCAGTATTTGAATGTCAAAGGAAGCAATTTTTCTTTCATGAAGTCGCAGGTGAATAGCCCAGTAACAGCAGCCTGTTGGCTAATTCTTAATACATCTTTTCATATTCAGGGTGAAATACATCAGTGAAATTAGCCAGTTTATAACAATGTTTTAATTAAATCTTATATTTCATATGTTACAACAATCTCACATCATACAGACAGTTAAGATCATACTACTAGAGCTTATAAAAACAATTAGGCATAAAACTTTTTCACTGAAAGAGAAGTCAGCAGGAATACTCGCTCGTGGCATCAAGACATGGAGATTTCACAAATGAAAAGAATGTATGATAGTTGTCCTGATCTTTTGATATATTTCCCATAAAATATCTAATCTAATATCTAAAATATCATTGTCAACAAAACAAATTTGATAAATGGGAACCATGGTGATGTTAGGTAAATACCATATTTGAGCTTACTATAAAATTTACAAGTAATCAGCATGAAGATAAATAAAAAGGGCACATTTTCCATCTATTTAAACTGCTGAAATGTGTTCTGATGTAAATTTATCTGCTGCTTAACAGATCTCCCATCATGAGATGAAGTTTCCCAGATTCACAGACAAATATTTAGTGATACATTGGTGTTGCTTCTGATAGAAACACAACACTTGAATACTGGTTCAAATTATCTCAAAAGATGAGTAACTCCTCATAGTCACACTTTTAATCTTGTATTGCCCTTCCTTCAGATGGTGATAAAAAACAAGCCAGAAAAGGTTTATGCAATATAATGACTAGATCATGAAATTGTCTTCTGAATTGCCATCTGGCCACTGTAAGTGATGCATTAATTTATATTCCTCTTGGAATATTTTGGAGAACAAGCCTAATGGTGAAACTGTTCATTTACTTACCATCTGGATATGACAAATGATAAATTGATCTTATACCTCTGGAGAATTTGGGGGACTGAATTAAAAAAAAAAAAAAAAAGATATTTTAATACTCAAAAAAAGCAATCAACTTGATCCTTTAGTCTTTTCTCCAGTTATAACCCTCAGAGGCTTCAACTTCACAGTGCTGGCAGATCAGAAGGGAAGGGTGGGACTTTCCTGGGTGTAGAACTTTAAAACTCTGTTTCATAAAGTTTTCTAGTAGGTGAGTTACATATTTTAAGTCTTGACATGGTTATGTAAGCACGCCCAGAGATTCTCACTCATAGCAGAAAGGCATTCTTGATCTCTCTTGGCAATGGCAACAAATCTTGGCTGAAGGCAGTAACTGTCCCATAACCTGAGAACATGGCAGGACTCTGATTAAGGAGCTTGACAAGAACACAGAAGAATTAAGAGAGGATGGCTCCTTTGGCTGTTATCTTTTCTTGATTATCCTATCTCACACGAGCTAATAAACATCCAGCCACAAATGAAACAATCTTGTCCCTCCTAAGCAGCTCTCCTAAGGATGGAGTATGAGTCAAGCATTCCTACGCCCTCTACATTAAAAATCACATCCCACTCCTCAGCAGTGTGACAGTTGCCACTTATCATGGAAAATTTTGACTTCCAGGATGAGAAGAAATGGCCTCAAGTTGCAGGAGATGGAAGGTTTAGATTAGAAATTAGGAAAAGGGTGGTCCAGCATTGGAACAGGCTGCCCAGGAGAGTGGTGGAACCACCTCCCAGGAAGTGTTCAAAATACCACATGGATGTGGCACTTGGGGATATGGTTTAATGATGAACACAGTGATGATGGATTCACACTTGGACTTGATCTTAGAGGTTTTTTTAAACCTTAACAATTCACTGATATTCTATGATGATAAAATGAAGTCAGACATTAATGAGATGGTATCAAGGCAAACTGAATATGGAGATTGCTGCCTGAGGAGAAAAGGATGACCACGCAGGCTTTTCTCAAGTTTCCCTTTGAAATTATAGTGACCTTCTCAGTAAGAACATTGAAAGGAAGAAGAAAATACATGATTCCTTTTTGTACTGGGAAATTTCATGCATGGTAGAATTCTTTTTTTCAAATGTGATGACTGACATACTGAAACATTAATTAAAATGTACAGCTGATTCAATTGCATGAAAAAGTTATAACACTCAACAGAAGCCCATGATATTTGTCATTATAAAGAGAGGAGCCATAATACAAGCGGAAGCCATAGTCATGTAATCAAGTAACCTATGACAATAGAGTTCTATTTGAGGCATAGTTTTGCATTGCTACAGCTATGCATAACTAATTAGGCAATCAGAAGTAGGTCTCATTATGCAAAGTTACTCAACCATGTCCTGAAGAAGTACTATAGTGACATTTACTGTACGCCCCAGCAGTCATTTGCATGCCAGGAAACAAAGTAACAAATAAAGAAGAGACTTTAACATCATATTTTGATTGGCTTTCCACAAGAAATACTTTAAAGTCTGACTTGAGTTTCTGTAAGATTTAGGAAGAACCAATTGCTCTTCCTGCAGGAAAATAAAAATTAATTACTTAAACACAGGAAGCATTTCAGTTTTCTCATATTCTTCTTCAGACAGATAAATAGCTAATGTGTTTCCACAGTTCAGGCAGAAGGTCTGCATAACATGCCTCCAACCCATACCACCTTAAATTATTAATACTAGCATGCAATTTAAAAAATGAGGGTTGGTCTCCAGAGTACACTGCTGCTTGGAATACAGCCTTTTACAGGGGACATAAAGTTAAAACATGGAAAATGAAGAGAGAATCTGTAAATCAAGGCACTTGTCTGAACTCAAATTGCTAGTCTGATCTCTCTGACAAAATTAGTTATTTACCCTTGAAAGAAACAGCTTTAGAAGGCTGATGGCCTTTGAAGTAAACTTGTGTCCAGGCAACAGCAGGAGAAAAGGAAGATGAAAGTTGGTACTCATTTTATGTGAGCTGTCTAGCAAGTCTTTTCAGGTGTAATCAATTTCTCATCACATAGGTAATGCAATACACAGGATCTTATTTCTTTTGATTGCATATAAAAACAAAGCTTAACTTACCATTTAACACCATCTGCAGGTACCCAAGAAATGTGATGTGCTATAACATAAGCTTTTTCTATCATTTATCTATCAGCTAATTTGTTCACCTGCTAGAGCCATGACTGGAGTTGGAAAGGACCTGGTTTTAATAACAACACACTTACAAGAAAAAAAAAAAAAAACAAAAACCAAAACAGAGGGAAAAAACCCAGCAAACCAAATAAAACCTGACTTCCACAACAGGAGAAAACAGCTGTATGTCAGTTAGTAAAACCATCTCCCTTTATTTCCTTTTCATTGCTCAAATTACTTCAACTGAAATGCAAATGTTCAAAAATACTGACACAGGCTAATATCCATTTGCTCCCCAACAGTTAACAGCAAGATGTGTTTTTTGTAGGTGGATATCAAAGCACCTATGGCCTTCATATATGCCATTAATTTCTTTCATAAAATTGAGAAAACAAACACTATTGATATTAGAGTAACTCTACCACACCATCTTCAGAAACTACATCAGCAACCTAAACAGCTCTACGTCATATCACAACATGTTTGGTTTGCTGTATGATCTCATTATCACTCATTCAGCTTGTCAGGTAGAGACAATCAGCTGCTGTTCTGCACTGAAGGGTGTACATAAAGATTTTTGCATTTATCTTCAAACTCCCACAATCCTGGAGTCAATCCATGCCAGTCTAGCTAGCAGAGAACATGACTGGGGAGAGGAGAAAAAAAAGGATCAACAGTTCTAGAGACCCAAAACTTTCTCTTGCGGGTTAAAACATCAGACAGCTGGCAGATCTGTGCCATAAAGCTATCTGAAGAAACTCACCTGAGCCAGGGCTTATTTAAAGTACTTCATGAATCAGTTGTCTATCACTGAGCTGCTCTGTCAGTTGGTGAAAGGTTTAGGGATGCTCAGATGTGTTTATTGTTATTAATTTTGTTCTACCAGCAAACTGATGGACTGCAGGATGGATACAACTGCAGCCTTCTGGGGAAACAGTGCTACACCTGCTCTGTGCCTTTCATCTGCCCTTAAGTAGTCTGTATGCTGCAATGTTATACTCAGAGGAAGCTTTATTTCATTAGCATAACTCCTGTGATCTGTACACTATCAGAGATACTTAGACAAAAATAACACCAATCAGACCAATAGCCAAAATTGCATAAAAAGTTTTTAAAGTAAAATATTTCACAGAAGACTCAGAAGTGTTAATCTGCTTGTGACAATTCTTGATTATTTGATTACATGACACTGGGACATGCAAAAAAACACAAAACAATAATCACAAAACCCCCAAACAACACACAAAAGGAAACAAACCAAAAACCCTACTAAATTAATTTTACAATTTCAAACTATATGTCAAATGCATATTACTTTGACATGGTACAAATGCAGAAATTAAATATCTAATGAATACTTCAAGAGCTGGTTGACATATCAGGGCTGGAATACTGACCTGTTTTACTTGCCCACTAGCAAGAATTTTGGAAATATGTGAAAAGAAGATAAGACATAGCAGTTTCCTAAATAAGAACTTCAGGAATGATCTCTGTTCTTTCTTAGTGTTTGTTGTATCCCCTACAGTGTACAGTTTATTTTGTGACGGCCAGGAGCCACCCAATGACAATACCATAAACAATTAAATATAGGGGGTTTTATCCTGTAGGGAGAAAAGAGAATGGAGAGGACCTGTTTTCCCAAAATTCCAGCACGTTAACAGAAATAGGCCTTAAAATTCATTCTCAATGTTGAAGAAATTGAAATACATGAAAATTTAAAAGTAATTCTGTTGTTGTTTTAATATTTCTAGCAAGTTTTTCTTGAAGAAATGGTTTGCTTCACCAATATTTAGGGTGCTTTACCTGGCATCAGATTCTGGATGTAGGTCATAAATGCTCTGATATGCTCACATCTGATTCACAGATTTACAAACTACTGCCTGGACTCAGAGAAATGTATAATTATACCTAACATTGATGGTGACAGGAAAAGTACTTTAGAAAAAGCCAGCCCTGAGATGTTGAGTCCAAACTGCTGCTACAGTGCAGCACGTACTCAGCAGCAGCTGTTTGTAGGGCCACATTAAAATCATTCTGGCCTTAAAAAGTCAAAGCAAAACCCTCTGATTCTCCCTCATGGGGGATAAAGTGTCAATTTTTGTTCTTACTGCTGAACATTTCAGTGTTGTGTCTGGATGGACCCATATATAGCTGCTGGATATAAGCAAAGATGGAAAGGAGAGGTCAAAATTCAGTGCAAGGCATCTTCTTAATCTGGTCTCAACACCAAAGAAAGCACATTCCTGTAAAGTTCTTTAAGGTCTCCATCAAAACGTTTTTATAGTTCTGACTCACTGTTTTTCTAGGGTGTTTCAATTCTATCAGCCAAAATACTTAGACACATTTTTTGTGAAAATACCTATTTTTCAATCATGTTTCAATAAGCACTTACCAAAATTACGCCTACAGGTTTTATGACACAGCACAACTCCTAGGTAATGGTCTATTACTTTAATGACAGAGGGTATCGTGGTTGCTGCTCTTGCTTTTCATCATATTAGTGTCTCCACAGGTTATATTTTAAAATATTCCCCAGACTGATTAGTAGTAAAACTTGAGTTTTATATATTTCAGGTAATTGAAATATTTTTAGAGAAAAGGCCTAAGTTTAATTAATCTTCCAAATTAATTCACATGAAGATACTCTTAATCTCACATAATGAGACCCTTAGCCTGGGCATTTCACAATATTCTGCAATAATTTAAAATACTATCTTCCCATCTCATACACGAGAACGCTGCTGGTAAAGCAGCATCTGTCTCTAGTCCTTTTCTGCCTCCAGTGCCTGAAGTGAGTTGAAGGCCATTGCCTACAGGGTTTAAAGTGACCTCAAAATAACATAGAAATATTGATTTTACAATTTAAATTGTTATTTTGCTTCACTTGTCTCCTAACTCCTTGACAACTAAGGGTCAAACAGAGTCAATTAGGTAAACCAAAAATATCAGCACTGAACAGTTTCTGCTTATCTCCCTGGATTTCTCAGTATGACCCTTAGCTGCTCATCTCCAAATACTCATGACAGCAGAACACAAAGTGATTATAAAGTATCTGCATTTCTGAATCAAGTTATTTGGATCTGTTCTAATCTTGTTAATCTTGTGCAATCTCCAATATTCTGCCATGATTTGGGACATATCTGAATTTTCAATTAAGTATCCAGCCGACCAACTTATCAGAGATTTTCAGACTGTTTTTTTACCTACTGCCTGTCCAAACCACTACTGCTTGCTTCATGTCTTTTCCAGATGTAGTCCTGCCCAAACTGGTAAGAAAGTTTAGGAATCATTTGGATCATTTCATGCCTTCAATTTCTGCCTTTCACAAAGAAGTTCTGGAAGGATTATATTCTTTATTATAAGAAGTGTCTGCCTGAGACTCAAACTTGCCACTTGTCTACCCCTGCAACCAATTTCATTTCTCAAATCATATTTTAAACAATCCTTATTCTTCTAGTGAAACTGTATCAGTCAAAGTTCTAATTCTTTACTAATACCTGCAGTGATAATTTCAAACTGTAAAAAAATTTCAAACTGTATTAATTGGGCTCAATCTCCTGTTTGGATTATGTAAATTATGATCAAAAGTTTTAACCCACAGCACTTAATTTGTCTGAAATTTTTTTTGTACCTTTGCATTACAAGTGGACCATGATTTGAAATTCTTCCCTTCCTCTGCACATTTTCGAGATTTTCACATTATTGTATCTCTCCTCTCAAACATTACTATTTATTTCATTGTTTACTATTTATTTCATTGTTTACTTGGCAGTGGCTACAATGTAAAGGAAGCACTCAGAGGATTAAAAAAGCCAGATTCTTAAACGTATTTTTTTTAAAAATTAAAAACCCCCACAAAATAAAGTGGCTTTGTCAACCATTTTTAGAAGACTGAAATACTTAGGACAGACTATAATAGAAAAACACAGTTTTAAGAGGATCGAAATCCAGTCCTAATAGTCTGCATTTCCAGTGGCAAATCCACTCACACAACTAAAATTACATCTGAAAACAACTTTTGATCCTAGCACCTGTTGGTTTAGGTTTAGTCGAGAGCATGTTAGTTTCTTCAGTTGTAGCTCTACTTTTTATGGATTCTTAACTTTCTGCACAGTTTAATGTTTTCAGAAGGGGCACTTGTGAACTGTAATGGTCCCAGAGCAGCTGTTATAGCTATTGGGGCATAAGCACTGTTAAACACTCTGCACAAGTATTTACAGAATAGAAATCAAAAGACTTCAAAATTGTCATTATATTCTTTGTGGTAAATAAGAAACATCCTGAAAATTAAAGTCTCTCTATCAGTGCAGAGTTTATTGGTTCATAGAACTAAAATAATTTCCTTTTCCAGTTTAATATTCCAGTTTAATAACTGTCCTGCTAGCTTCTCCAAACACTGAAAGGGAACAATGGGGAAGCTGGGAAAGATGCTGTGCTGCAGAGAATCCTACATGACCTTCCTTCTGTGTGGCTTCACGGATTTCAGAGAATCACAGAATGTGTTGAGTTAGAATTGCCACTTACTATTAAATTGATATAATATTCCAAGCTAAAGAAAGAATTAGGCGGTCTTCATGGAAACACCATTAATGACTTCAGCTAGATCCATTCACAAATGATAGGAAATTAGTCTCACATCATATGTATATTTTCATATATGACTATGACATTTACACACAGGCATAATGACAGAAAATTAAACACCAGCAAAATCAAATATTATTATCACTGGCAAGAAATGATAAACTCAAGCTAGCAGCTGAATTGAAAACACCTTTTCAAGATCTCTTGTAAGGGAATACTCCTTGCCAAGAAAAATGTCACAGACCGGAATACAGTTCAAAAATTTAGTTTAATTACTGTAACAAAAACATTTATTTTAGTATATTCTGCTTTATCATAGGAGACAAAAAATACACATTTGGATATTTTATCCTTCTACTGTGCCAGTTAATAAAACAGAAGGGTTTAGCAAGATATTTGTGTTGTAAATCCATGTCCAGAAATATCTGGCACTACCCAATAAAATAACCACCTAAAAATGTTTGAATAAGCAGCTTTTGGAACATGACTGCACCTCTTTGTTCAAAACTAGCTATAGAAATCTTTAAATTGCTAAGTAGCACGGGCCAAAGCCTGTCCTTTAGTGCAATTACAGAAAGCCACAGACAGTGGACATTTGCTGTAAAGACTAGGTATGCAAAGGCAAAATATGATACTGTAAGAAGTGATTTTAAGTTACCTTTATTTTTAGTCCAAATTGCTTACTAACTTTTGATAGCCCCAGGGAGGCACAGTCTTTCTGATGTTTCAGTGCCTTGTACAACTATGATTAAGCCTTAAGAACTATCACAAATTAGTGTGTAATAGCAAATAACAAGCATACTAATACATGCTATTGTAATATGCAACAAGCATGCTAATTTGTTATTATAATAATAATTATATAAATCAGGATACAGTATAGATGGTCATAAAAATGGGATTAAAGCTAAGAAATGCTAAAGATAATTTTAACAGTCACAACATATTTTCTGATTTTCAACATGAAGACACAATACATGTCCTCATATTTTAAAAAAATATTTCAAAATAGTACAGTGTTTAAAAGTAGGTTTAAAACTATGTCTTTAATAAGTTAATTTTGATCAGAACCTAGATCAAGGTAGATGCACAACAGCTCCAGTATTAGCATTTTTGGCAGAATAAGGACCATGCTCTATGGTAAATGCAGTGTTGATGCCCTTCTATCTTATGAAGTGCCATGTACAGGGCAAATAAATGAGAAACTAAAATGTTGCATGCTTTTAAACAGCTGTTGAAAGACTCGGAGTTTTATTCAAAAATATTTTGTCTTAGCAGTCTGTATGTATCACATAACTTGGGCAAGTCAGAGTATTTTTCCAGTCTATAACAGCAAATGTGATGACGTATATAAAGAACATTTTTTCTGAATAGCTGTGCATACTGCACATCCCAGTGCATCCCAGCATCAAGGTCACCTATTAAATGGCATAGTAAATGAGGTAGGCAGGAGATCAACCATCCTTATTAAAGTATGCTATGGTAGACAATGGTTTTTATTTTACAGTCTGCCAAAAAATAAGCAATGTCAGGTAAAAATCAGTCAAGCTAATTCTAGTGTTTTAAAAAGGATAGCTATTTTGAAAACAATTTTAGACTATTTATTTCAGTTTATTACTATGCTTTACAGATTGCTTATACAGTGCAAAATATAATTCAGTTGGAAAGTATAATGAGGTGATTAACAGCATGTCTTTTAATTTTGATATAATGGAAATAGGAGGAACATGCTTTAATTTAAGTGACTTGGCAGTTATGCAATAGCTCATACACTTGGCATTGCTGTACTAATTGGTCTAATATCAATTTTCATTGATATTAGAAGAAAGCCAGTAGCTGTGAGAATAGGTCAGATCTATGCCTCTAGATCTACAGGACTCCAAAAGGGGTCAGATAATCAGTGAGTAGATGAAATTAATAAAGCCAAAAGACCCCAGTGGACAGGATTTCATTTGACTCCATAACTTCTATTTGATAGTTCAAGAAGCATTTCAGGTCAATTATATTAATAGAAACTGTTTGAGTGAAAAGATGTTAATGATTATCCAGAGCTAATTAGCATAGCTATTTTCACTCCATCTTCTACAAAGAGAAAGGCAGAACATGCACACAGAATCAGACTCTCTTTTTGATCAATGACGGAAACTGGCAGAGGACAAAAGGATGTGTGCAAGAACTTAGCAGCTTTTAGTGACAAGCCAATATTTTGGGATGAAACCCAAAAATAAACACTGAAATTTATAATTTATTAAATAATATTTAAAAGGGAAACTGAAGCAAAACTGGAACAATACAGTCACTGCCAAAGAGTAGGTTTTACTTTGTTTATACAAGCCCATCCTGCTTCATTCCTCTTCCACTTTTCACTCCAGCAAATGCATCTGTAGATCTCTGTATCACTCAAGCACACAGGCAGAGAGATGGTAAAAGTCACAGAAAATTAAGAAATATTTATTAAGAAACAAAAATGAGATTACCTAACTAAGGAATATAGGACCTAGTACATTGGAACCTACAAAAACTAATCCAAGCCTTTCCAATTGATTCAACCTTCATAGGTCCATCACTCAGACTCCTAGATGGTGTCATTAAGAAGTAGTTTGGCTGTAAGTCACTCTCACATGCTACTGAAGCTTTTTTTGTTTACTTGTTTTTTCATGGTTGTTCTCATGGTTTACCATATCAGAAACTGTTTTTATCTGTTTCAAACCCGTATCTGATCAAATCTGGATACCTAGACACAAAAAGTATAATTTGGAACCACGGCCAATCATAGCCATGAAAAATCTCTCTCTCTGTAGTCAGATTCAAGCAAGCAATTGAATTGCTTCAAATAAAGTAACTCCTGACACATGTTTTAAAGAGGTTTATTGCAAGTGTCAAATCTGTTCCCCTTGCCTGCAAGCCTGACTATGACAAGGGGCATGTGTTACCGTGTAATTAAGCAGCAGTCATGAATGATGCTGTCCTCCACGAAGATGCCTCTCTCCTCATCTGTTTCAATCAGACGCCCAGCGTGGTACCAATGCACCTGGGTGGTGTTGTCCACGTAAGTTGCAGTGCACTGGAATGGCAAGCGGTCTCCATGGAAAACCACTTGTCTTTGTGATGGGATCAGCTCAAAGAGAGGGAGTTCCAGAGGCCCAGCTGCAGGCAAGACAAAACAAAAATAGGAAAAAGAAGCTGTAATTAATTCCTCTCTTATGAATACTGTAAAGTGAACTAATTGTGTACAATTCTAGCTTCCTAGATCTTCATGTTAAAATGCTAATATAAGAGATATGACCAATAACTATCCACGGAAGTCTGATCATGTTGTGAGTTCTAGAGATCACATTTTTTTCACTGGTGTGAGCCCAGATAAATACAGGCTTACCAGAATATCTACAGAAAAAAAGTTTTGTGAAACAGGCTCCAGAATGGTTGAGGTTGGAAAGGCATCTTTTGAGATACTCCAAACCAGCCTCCTTCTCAAGGCAGGATGATTTACTATACAGCAATAAAAAAATGAGTCTTCCAATTAGAGAAAAAAATACAGCTATTAATAAAGGTTCAGTTAACATTTATAAGACCACTTCCCTGTCAGTAAATGAAATGCCCACTGTGCTCCAGAACAAAACTTACTGTCTAGAGAGCCTAAACTACTTCATATGCCTGGGATTTGGATAATAACAAGACTAATAAAAGTTAAACTTTCCCCTGAAGTTCAACTGTCCCCATAACTTTTTTATTTCCCCGTTCCTTCTGCCTATTCCACAAGTCATCTCTACTCTCTAGATAATTACTTAACGTTAAATATTTATCTAAGTAGCTCTTTTTATCTATTAAAGGAGGAACACTTTTTACCATATTTTTTTAATGAATTTTCTCTCTTGAAGCTCTCTCCAAGAAACACCCCAATAATGAGAACACTGCACATTCCAAGCAGGCTATTAAAAAAAAAACAGCTGTCATAATCACAAACCCAAACTCCTTAACAGAATTTTAAAAAAACGTTGCAAATTTGGAAGGTATACACATTTTTGGCCCTAATGAAAGTCTGTTATGTTATAGATTTGAGAGTGATTGAAGGTTATTTTCTTCAATCCTAAAGTCTCTCTAGAGACTGCTTCTCTAGACTGTATATGTTTTCTTCTATTTTGATTTCTAGATTTCAAAACTACCTTAGGACAAGTTCTGCAAAATATTTTCTCTATATTAGGAGATTAATGCTATTTCTTTAAATTCGTAACAGAAAATTGAAAAAGAGCAGTTCAGGAAAAAAATAACTGAAACGGAAGCTCTGCATCTAAAGAAGGGTGATAATCTTCTTTGGGATAATAAGGAATAAAGGAGAACCTTATTTTCTTCTTTCTGATATACCTCTTCTTAAGCAGAAGAAAATTACTACCACTGATACTCTGTTGCCACTGCACAAAATTCTATTGGTAATGAAAATACTAAAGACTCACTAACATGACTGACAAACACCTTACCATGGACATCCTGCACAACAGTTCCCACAATACAGCCTTTTCACCTCAGCCTTCAATGCCAAAACTATTCACTGGGCCTGGGTCACTTTACAGCCTCCCTCTGCAATCCCACCGTAGACAAAAGGCCTACAGTCTTGCACCTTGGTTATCATTCTGCCTTGATGAGGAAAGAGAATTTTAAAGCTACATCTTCTCCCTTATTTTCCTTCTGTTTTCATTTAAAGGCCTCTCATCATTAATATCAATCCATCCTACAGAGTTGTCAGCTGAAAGGTCACCCTTCCACATTAGTACCACTAGTAACTACCTCAAACATCTATTTTTCTGACAAGTAACTTTTTTTTTTCCATTTCACTGCTCACAATTTTATCTTCCTTAACTTGCTCCTCAAAATCCTCCATTGCCCATAACAAATACAGATGAACTTAGCCATGCCTATCCAGGTTGCAAGCCATAATCACTGGTTCTACAACTGCTACAATTTGTGGACAACCAAGAGTGCTTCTCCTCTGCTTACTCAGCATCCCACCCTAACACACTTCTCTTTTATGTCATTCAGGTGTTGTCTTTGGAACTCTTAAATTGTGAGAAGTTGCACTTATAAACCTAGCTTTGGGCCCTTGCTACTATTTGAGTATTTAAGTGTTAAACAGTATATTCATCACCTGCTTTGAGTAAACACACAAGGAAGAATGCTGGCCAGCACAGCACTCAAGACTGGTACACAAGTGAATATGTGCTGCTGCTGGCTGGGAAAAGCACACAGAGGATTAAGGGGCTAGCTGCTATCTACTGAAATATTTTAAGCCTCCTGTGACTATAAAGGGCAGCCTTCAGAAAGCTCTCCTTACCTGTCTACCCATCCTGTGACTTACCTTTTGGCTGCACCTGTTACATGGAGACAAAGAGGCAGTATGAAAAATTCCTTGAAACATGCATAATATTTTTATATGAGCTTTGGCTTCTACTTAAGAGAAGGTAAATCATATTAATGCCTCTTTCCTAATATCTGCAGCCTTGGTCTCAATCATTTATATTAAATGTTTTTAGCTAGCAGATGGAGAGAACCTCTCTCTCCAAAAAGTTGCAATTTTTATGTTGCATTATGAAGTCAATTATAGGCTATAAGGAAAAGATGTGAAGTGCAAATTTAGCCATAAATTAATGAAATTACTACCAAAATGTAGAAAATTAAGCACACTGTCACAAGCATAACAGCAAGAGATACTACTCACAGAAACAAAATATTTCTCGTGAATACAGTAGTTGTTAACTGAGAATGTTATATCTGGTCAAATGGTTTTGGCCATGCAGTGAGTGACACATTGTGTCATGAGGCTATGAAATAGGAAGAGTGTGAACTAGAGTATCCATATCTTTAAGTCAAGTTAAATAACTTGTTGAGCATATGGATGAAGTGTAACACATTCACTCTGAATTTATCTGTCTTTAGAACTGGTGTCCAAGGCTCTCCCATTAACCCTTCTGTTGCTCAGCCTTGGGGATCACCAAACCCAGAAATTGAGTGAGAATTAGGTGTTCTCTATGGGTTTTGTCAATTAATGATCAGAAGTAAACAAAAACTTTTTTTTTCCTTTTGTATGTCAAAAAATCATCAGTCCTATCAACAGTGTACTCATTTTCTTTTTCTTTGCAAATCCTTTTAAGTGCCAACAAAGATGCAAAATGAATTAAACATACCTTTGGAGTTAAACATACCATATGCTAGCATATCCTCCTGACCAGCTTTGAGAATGTACCGGTTTGGGTTGACCAAATTGACAAATAATGATGAAATCTCATTTTCAAATTGAAAATAATAAAATTTCTATGGATTATGACATTTGCAGACCATGGAAGGTAAGCATAAGTACTTCTGGAAAACATCTGCTTTCAATATCTGTGATGTCCACATAAAAAAATAAATACCAGAGTTAATCCTCAGTTGTTTTCCAGGGACAGTAATGATTTAAATGTCTAAGGCTGGTTCTGCAACCATTATTCATGCAGAAGTTTCAGCTGACTTTTGTGACACATCTCACAGTTATGAGGATTAATTGCATCAATAAGAGTTTTGGGATTAGGACCAATACCATTTATCCCAAATGGCTATAAAATTATTGTAGAATTCCATTGGCATCAGCTGGGAATACTTATTTTAAGTCCATAATCCAACAATCTTTCAAATTCAGAACACAAATAAAACTATTTATTAATGCTGTACACAGATTTTCAAGCTTGACTTCAAGAACAAAGAAGTAAGAAATTCTGAAAGTTTCTGGAATTATTTTGGCATTGATTTGACTTTGAATATAACAGCTCTGGCAAGCATTGCCCTACACAACAGAATTTTTTTCTTTGGTTATGTGGGTAATAAAGACTAAATTGGGATTACTGAATATATATAATCTCTGATGCTCAAATTTATGTGTGTGTGTGCACTTATGGCAGACACAACAGCCTCATAAGATTAAAAAGTTTGCTATTGTATGTTGAGAAGGGAGGGAATAATTTACAGGGATTTTATTTATTTTTACACACTTGAAAAATACTCCAAGATGCTTGTTCCAAGACCATGCACTGGGCTGCCCTCGAGTTTGGAGCCAGCATCACAATCTGCAAATGAGAGGTGTGACTCCTCTCTAGGCATTTAGATCAAGAGCTGATGGAGTGTTTTACAGTCTTTACCTGTCTTGTCTCTCCAGTCAGCATTAAACCATGATTGCAGCAGAGCACCACAGGAATCACTGATTGCAGCATGAATCTAAAGGTCTAACCCATCATTACAGTAATTACATCTTTTTCGTCATCTTTCACTTCTCGGCAGAAAAGGGTTTTGTTGACTGAAGGCCAGACTCTTTATGCAGTCTAGTCCTGTATTTCAGATTAGAGCTAGACAAGAATACTGAGGACATACAGAGAGGGATTGGGTTCTACAGATACTACTGAATTAGGTTATCACTTGAGTCCTTTTCACAGAAAGTATACCCCTGCACATTTTAATGCCTCCAGCACCCCAAGATGTTTAAAAATTTGAAAAAGAAAATAGAAACTATTTTTTTTAAATTAGCTAAAATAGAAAAATAGCAAGGTGCGCTGAAGCTCTAAGGAAGTGTTCCAATGTATGTGTCCTTAATATATTTATGAAAGAATTTGTCTCACACACATGTACACACATTATGTATATCCTATTTTTTCTTTACAATTCAGTTCTTGAGATTTTAAAAGTATTTCAATTTCCTATCTAGTTTTTGCCTTCCTTTCTGTTTTAAAAGTCGGAAAGGAGGAGAGTATGAAGGAAATATTGTTGTTGCCTGACATACATGGAACAAACATGGTTGTAAAAAAATAACATAAAGTGCATTTCTACCCATATTTCAGTTATTTTTTAAGTACCGTATTATTATCTTTAGGTAATATTCACTTCTAATGAATGGACACTACTATCTTCTGGGGGAATGACCAAAAGCAAATCTGTAAGCACAAAACATGGCCCATGCAACAGATTTGCCTGAACACCACAGAAGGCTGGCTAGTCATTAACCAAGATGACCAGCACAAGGTACTGGAGACACTGTGTCCTACCTCCAGCCCCTTTTTTTGCATTTTCTGGTGCACAACCTTTAACCTGGGCAGCTCAGCTCTACAGCTCAACAGTTACTGAGTGCATAAACCTGCCCTACACCAGCACATCCTGCTGTTCAGTCTACCAGGGACACAGTTTTCTGCTGTGCTTTTTCTGGTCCTCATTAATTGGCTTTGTTTGATATTAACAGTTTTCACACAACCAGAAAGAGGAAAATCCACAGGTTTCTCCAGGCTGCCCACACATCAGCGGTACTACAGCGCCCACGCCTCAGGATACACCATTGACTTCAGTTTATTGGTACAAAATCCAGTTTGCTACAGCGTACCAAAAGCTTCCATGACAGAAAAAAAAGCACCAGAGGTTGGCATTTTGCTTCTTGTTAATCACTTGATTTATTGTATTGCCAATGGGCTTTCTATTTGAACTGAGTGTGCCTACAGAGTGAGGCACATCCTGCTGACAAAAGTGTGAGTTAGAGCTCTAATATTTGTATACAGTCTCAGTGGGAAAGAAATGTGCATGGAAAGCACATTGGGGAAAGCTGGAAGTGAGGACAAAGCAAAGGAACCAATCCAAGAAAAAGGACAGATGAAAATGAGGAAAAACAAATTGAAAAACATTAGTTAAAAATCTGAATTGCTGACAGTGCAAATTATACCTGATGATATTTATTGAATGGAACTGGAGAAAAGAGCGTGATCTGAATCACTCCAATGGCCAGCTCTGCCAAAAAGGGAGGTGCCACCACACCAACGCCAGTTTCTGTGTTGCAAAATTTGCTGGCAGTAATGAAACATTTGGTGTAGAAGGTCACAGACAGCACCACGTGCCAAGGAAGACAAGAATGAATACAGAGCTGAGGCCAAGCTTCAGTTTTAATAAAAGCTGTGACTGGCTCCAATTTCAACACAATATCAAGAAAATACAGATGCCAACATGTATTAAACACAGCAGAATAAGGTAAGTCTCTTGGGCTTGGGACAAGAAAGCTTTGTATCACATTCATTTACCACTCACTTCAGAAAAAGCAGAGCTTTTGTTTGTGTAATAGCTTCTAATTTCCACCAGCTTCATAATGTTGGCATGGCAAGACATATTCCACACCATTTTATCAGTCCCTTTCACTCTCATACATGCTTTTCAGACAGGAATATCAAGTAGTGTTTTTGCTTTGGTTGGTTTGGGGCTTTTTGTTGTTTTTTTTTTCCTTCCCAGCATCTTATAATTAAATTATGGGGTTACATTTCTTTTGTAATGCTAAGTGCTACACTGAAATGGTAGCCACTAACCAAAGAGCAAGACTTTCTGATATGTATGCTGTTTTACTCAAAGCTACAAATTCCGTACTGCGTTTTACTCCTGCGAACTTTTGTAAAGCCATCAAAGGTGATAAGCAGAAGTAGTAAACAGGATTTATCATAAGTAAGAAGGACAGTGAGCCCAGGCTGTCACAGTCCACTGCTACTGCTGCTTCAGTTTCCTGGGTTAGTTAACCTCAGAGAGGCACTCCACATACACAAAAGAGAAAAGTCAGTGCAAATATGCCAAGATGAGCTACAATCACAGCTTTGGATGAGTCTCCAAGATTCACTTGGATTCTTATCTGATTTATTTACTTAAAATAATTGACAGCTACACAGAAACTGAGAAAGGCTGAGCTGGGGAATGTAAAATTAAAATCTAGTCAGTTTTGGCAAATCCAAGTAATACAGGTTCCATCCAGCACTCTGCAGGTGGATGACATTTCCAGCCATGACAAAAGTTACTTAACCTTTGTCTACAGGAGTTTCTTCCAGATTCATAAGGCCCAGCAAAACTACCCTTTTTGCACCACTTCTAGGGACTGATGTGTCTTGTGAGGGAGCAGTGGAAAAACCCTTTTTTATTTACTGATGGTAGCAGTGATTTACTTGATAGGAAAGTAGAGGCAGTGAAAAACAGAGGTAACAGGTTTCACTTACTTAATAATTCGTTTCATTTATTTAATAGAAATGTCAAATATCATAACATTTTAATTTTTAAAATGGTAACAGTTACTTGAAAGATTTCCACAATAGAAATTCAAGATTTGGTTCCAGTTAAACAATTTAAAAATTGCATTGTCTTGCACTGGCATAGAAATTTTAAAGAATAGGCAAATAGTTTTCTCATCACTGATTTCTTTCTTATCAAATAAAACTTCTGCAACGTTTCAGTTTCTTATTTTCAAATTGTCCCAGAACTCTAATTCAGAAGCTGGGAAGCATTTAATTACTTGCCATATGCTGAAACTTGAAGACCAAGACATATTGACAGGTATGGTATTGGAAGATTCGTCAACACAAATTCCTTCCTGGCACCAGTCAGAACCCACTGTTAGAAAGCTAATTTTGATTACTCAGATTACTCTTATGTCAAGTGAACTGGCTGGCTCATGGATTTGCATACTCATTACAGCCTGCAGTTAATAAAAATGGCTGATCAGTGGAAAGGTAGAGCACCCAGCTCTACAAAATCACTGGTTAGGGCTGGAACGGACCTTTAAATGTCTTCTTGTCCAAGTGCCCCCAAAATGAGCAGGGACATCCTTAACTCCCCAGGTTTGCTCAGAGCCCTATCCAATTTGACCCTGAATGTCTCCAGGAGAGGTGCATCCACCAGGTCTCTGGGTAGCCCGTTGCCAGTGTCTCACACCTTCATTGTAAAAAACTTCTTCCTTTTATTTAATCTAAATAGAGCCTCTTTTAGTTTAAAACCATTATGCCTAATTCTATTGCTACAGACCCTACTAAAAAGCCTGTCCCCATTTTTCTGAAAAACTCTCTCTAGGTACTGAAAGGATGCACTGAGGTCTTGGAGCCTTCACCTCTACAGCTGAGCAACCACAGCCTTTCCTCAGAGAAAAGGTGTTCCACGTCGCCAATCATTTGTAGCTCTCCTCTGGACCCACTCCAACAGGTCCAACAGGTATAATCAATGATACTGATTAGCTTTATCTAACTGGGAAGTGCAGTGGTAGCACTCATCTTTCCAAACATTAAACCTTTTTTTATTTTCATGTCATAACTGCACACTCAGATAGTGGAAAGATGGTGGCAGGAAGGTCCCAAGAATGTCAGTAACTGCCCCTAATTGCCCAGAGTCCAGCAGGCTGCATGACTACTCATCTATGCCAGAATGTATTAAAAAAAAAAAAGTTCATAAAAGAAATACTGAACGAGCAACAGTTCTTTTGAAGTATTAAATTTTTCTATTCCAAATTCCTTTCAGCCCAGCTGACAGTGTCAGAAGCTCTCAACAGCCATTTTTATACAAACATTAAAGAAAGTGCTGTATGATGAAATGTTCTATGAAAATGTGAAATGCCACTATGGTATACTCCACTTAATTAAAAGAGAGGTTGTTAGGATGGAAGCTTTATAGTGAATTTTCCTATGAGAACAGTTAAGATTAGTCACAGCAAACTCTAGTGAAAGTCATTATTGGACAATATTAACATAGGTTTGTTAAAAAGCTTATATAATTTTGTCTGGAAACCACGAGTACAAAATTTAACCCTAGTGTTTTAATGTACATGTTACCATATTAAAAATAAAGAATGTATTTTCAGGGATACTCCATGGGTTGTAGTCAAGGCTGTTTCACCATTGTTTTGTTCATGAGCAACTGGCTTTTGAATATGGCCAGCTAAGTGTTCAAGGGCAGAAGTTTGAAGATTAAAAAGGCCTCATTTCACTGCTATTTTCACTGTGCCTTGGATACATTTTTCTTCAGCTATTTTGCACACTTTTTGGAACAGCAATCAAAGAAAATGTAGAAAACAAGACACAAGTGTAAATTAAAAACTTCTAATGCAGTATATAAGAGTAAGTTCTTACATAAGTAAGGATATAAGAGAAAAACAAATTGGGTACATTTACAGCATCTAAATTAGCAAGATTTCAGGGATCAAAAGTTCTATTGAACTGGATTTTCATATGTGAGCACAGAAGCAAGAAAATAGGTAGTAGTAAAATTTCATCCTCCAACAACTATTTTAATATTTCTGCTATTTATAAGATTTAACTACTAGTAATTTTGTGCCTCCAATCTTGCAGCAGTGTTCTGAACTGCCACTAAAGAAATTAGATAATGTTTAATAGGAATTGTAGGGCAACATATTCCTTTTTCCCAGATTTTGAGACTGATCATACTAGATGAGAAATCTAGAATTTGGAGCCAAAAGTTTAAAGCATTGTTCACACTACCAAATGATAGTATGGAAACCAACTTTGATATACAAATGGCCACTTAGCTCTGGCATAAAATGAATCTACCCCATCTATCTTTGAAAGAGACAAAATACACAGTTATATTACCTGATCTATATATATTGTATTATTATGCATATTTTGTGTTATTAAAGAAAATCATGAATTGCCACATTGTAAAACAGAAGTAATTAGAAGAGGATTTAAATACTGCTAATTGTATCACTATGCATATCTTGAAAAACCTAATCCTGTGAAAGGTTATTAGTGTGAATATTCCTATTTCAACCTAATTAGACCTATTAATGTGACTAGGCACTCCCTGAAGAGTTAGAGCTGAAGTCTTGATCCTGCATATTCCAGAAGACAATGATGCTCTGCATGAATGCAGCGAGCTACCTGTGGACTGCCAAGAAACTGCAGGACGGAGATCTAAATCTGGATAATTAATCCATCATTCTTCCTGCTTGAGATTTTGAGTTTAGTCAGTTACCATATATTGAAAACCCCCACAGTTCAATATTTACACTGTGTTAATGGAGTAAGAATGATTTGTAAATTAAGATAGAAGTGGTTGAAACAATAATTTCAAGCCTTTCCCCAAGTTTAAGTCAGTAACAAAACCAAAAAAATGTTTTGTGTACACTGAGAAAAATAAAGGAAGATACACCTTTTTAATTTTAAGCCAGTATTTTTTCTTGCAGTATATTCTACAGAGAAAAGGAAACTTTTAAGAAAAGTCTATGTGCAAATATATATAGTTGTCATTTTAACACTTGAATGTTAATGTAGGTATTTAATTTTTGGCACCACATGAAAAAAGAAATTTCAAATCTCACTTCTCAACCAATATATACCCAACACAAGATAACTGACAGTATTCTTAAAATCTGACACAGATCGAAGCTGAATGCATTCAGTTGATTTCAGCTTAAATTTAAGTGATGAAAAAGTACTTTCAAAGACAAAATTCCCCAGTATCTGGGTTTTTTTTTTTTCTTTTTTCAGCATTTTAAAAGTACATATTTCTTTCAAAGTTCATACTATTGGACAGTGGATACTGACTTAGCCTGCTGGGAGTGATGGGGAAAAAATGTGCCATCACATTAGGTAAAATTATAAAGACACTTCAACAAACACAACATTTAAAGCAACACTACTGCATCATTCCTGAAAAAGCATTTAAAGCCACACTGTGTTTTAAGAATCTATGTAGAGGAAAAAGAAAGCTGCTTCAAAAAAAAATGAAAGTACTTTCTAGAGGAAGTATAGAAAAGAAAATGTTCTCCTTTTTTTCCCAGTGGTATTACTTCAACTGATTTAAAATACCTTGAATGTGTTGAATTTTTTGATATTTTAGGCAAGATTCCAAAAAAATAAAAAATTACTTATCAAAATAGAATACAGAGCTGCATGTGGCCTGAGAGAAATATGCCCTAATGCTCTCCTGATATTTAAGCACGAGAAATGCAGATTAGAAAATGTGACAGTAGGTAGGTAACAATGAAAGTACTTCTACCTTGGTATGTAAGAAATTGAATCTAAAAATGGACAATAAATCTCTAAGAACATAAGCAGAATGAATGCATAAAGAATATAAATGTGTTTTCTTCCTTTTTTTGCTTTGCACAAGTTTCAATGTGAACAGGTAGGGAGCATCAGAGCAAAAAGCGCCTACATTTTAGCCTGACTCTGCTCCTTCGGGAGAACAGATTCTCAGTGAAGTGAGGCAAACTACAAAAGACAAGGTGCTAGTTAAGTACAAACAATTCCCTAACAACTATCTCTCCTCCCTTCCAATAAATTATTCACATTTTCTATGAAACATTTAAAGAATTTTATTGCAGAATACAGAAGCCAGAAAAGGATTTATCTCTTTGATTTTTATTCCTCCCTTTTAAGTGTCCCTCCTAAGTAGGAGGCCTATCACACCCCAAACCCCACATTTCAACAATATTTTATGAGTCAGAACTTGCTAATTTCCCTCATGCATCAACACTTTAAACTAAGGTAGTTTACAGAGTTCAGAGACTGAGTAATAATTCAAACACTGTTGGACACTCACAACTTGTAGCTGTTATCTTTTTTTCTCATCTCTATTTTCAGTAGGATGGATTTTTATTCTACTGCAGTGTTAACACTTTTCTCAGTATACAGCCCCCTGAGGCATGGCAGAAAGCTCATCATACCGATCCTACACAGAAAAAACTCCAGTTCTATTTTGAGTGCTCACTCCTTGCCATCCCCAGTGAAAGTCCAAACTGACTATTAAAGTTTTTAATAAATTATGAACCAACCCAAAGAATTTTTCACTGAAAGTCTGATGTAAATACTTAGAATTCTATGGATCACAACCAACAGGTGCACCACCCATGGACAGAACACACATTTTGGCATAATACATACTTTCAAAATAATTTACTGTAATCCCTGTGTGAAACGCCTTGCAGTTGACTGTCACGAATGTGAAGCAAACAGAGGAACAAGAGAATTCAAACCAAGCTTCTGGATACTGAAGCTCTGGGTACTCCACCTCTGAAAAACAGGCTCCTGTGACTTGGGAAGCACCCTTCCCTCACTTAAGGAAGATGAGCTGGTACCTAAAACCAGATGCTATCTCACCCATGTTAACATAAGGCAGGAATGGCTGAGATATTTTGTCTTGTAATTTGCCTTTATTCTGTGCTTTACAAGTTCTATTTCTACCATGTTTTACCCTGAGACTGTGTCTTAAAATAATGTATCTAACATTTGTGCTTATAACCATTTCCTTTACCTCTGAAGTTTCTTTGCTGAGGATGGTATAAGGAGAACATGTATTAATACTAGCTTTGCTAATTGTCTCCACTTGCCCTTGTCGGTTGTAATTATTGCAACAGCATGGGTTTTTCTAGAGATGTGCAGAGTATAGGTAAAGAAATAATGCTGTATCTTAGATCTTTTTGCAGCTCTTGTCCTACAGTCCTGTGTAAAGCAGGTCAGCATGGAGGGAGATTTTCTCCCAATCATTACAACACAGATAATAATGAAGTGGGAAAGAGAAACATTTGATGCAGAAGCATAATAAAGAGAGAAGCAATAGATTTGTTTCTTCCTAGGAAAAGATCTGTGCACAGCTTTACACCAACACAGAAAAAGGGCAAACACGGTTTTGGGGGATTACATTTAGCCAGTAACTCAATAAGGGGTCAGATGCAAAGGGCCAGGGAGAGCTCTGCTAATGTGGCCTGAGAGCCATCCAGGATTGTTTAAGATTGCTTTCTGGGGCTTTCTGGCAGACTGCCTCACAGCATGGCTCAGAAAGGTAAGAATAACTACAGGAAAGGTAAGGACAAGTACTAGAAAGGTGTCATGCAGCAGAACAAGCTTGCCTGAAAGTGCTGTGATGCAATGATGTGAATGTATACATAGCAAACTGTCTGAGTTGAGTATGCAAAATGACTTGAAATCAATATAGACTCTTCTCTACATTTAGATTTCCTGAGAACTGAGAAGATACTAACTCTAGTTCTTTGAACCTGTCTGCTTTATAGGTCCATGCAACTATATCATGACCAAGATTAGGACAGTAGACTACAGAAACCTGAAAAGCTACTGACACCAAAAAAGAAGAAAATTAATTTACTAACTGCATGAAAAAATGTGTAATGATAAAGAATAAAAATGTAATTTATTATGTATTAATGCAATAAACTCGAAGCAAAAAAACCCCAGATTTCTCAATATCCTTTTAAAATTTCTTTTCAAGCAATTTCTTCTTAAATTAAAAGAAGAGAGTAATATGCTCTCAATTACTTATTTATAAACATTAGTAGAGCATATGTATATTCAAAAACCAAGATTTTAATTTGCAGGATATCTGCATGAGGAACAGCATTCTGTCCCAGAAGAATTAGATAATTTTCTTTGTTGTATAAATAAATAAATAATAAATGTCTTAAAGCAGTATATAAAAAGATTTTTATACTTTGACCTTTGAAATTTGTTGGTAATAGTTAGCAAATATTTTCAGCATTTTAGTCAAAACATTTAACTAAATATTATTGATATTATGTCAACTACTTTCTAACTTATAAATAAAATCTAATTGGGGCAAAGAAGAAAGTCAGCACTTTCCCAAATGCCTGTTTTGATGAGTCAACAGTTTCAAACAGAAAAACACTCCACCAGAGTTATATGTCAATTGTAATTTGCAGAACAACTGAACTTTTACTTCTTCATGCTGTTCAGTAACATCAACACAGTTTTGAAACTGAGAAACTAAATTCTAGTACATCATTCATCAGGATAAATAATCAAAACCCAGCTTTAAGAACAATAATATCCTTAAAACAAAAACTCATATGGGTCTCTCCTGAGTGAAGAGTTTGGCCTAGAGAATCCATCTCTGCTGATGATGTGCACCAGGGAAAATCACAGACTCCTATCAGACCTCAGGTGGAATTTATAGCACTCATATTCAGGGAAATGTAATTTTCCTCCTGAAAATTAAGTAACTTGTATTTGGAGCCACAGAGAAAGAGTAACAAGGTGTGGGGGCTGGAGGGCCTACTGGACAAGGAACAAAAGGAGTCCTATGGTGGGACAAGTCCAAGGTTCCTTTTAGGTTAGGGTGAAAAAGCTTCCCCCAGAGTTCTCTGTTCTGTTATGTTAATATACAAAAGTTCTGTTTCCCTGGTTGCCTCCGTTGGGTGCTACACCCCTTGTTACCCGATCCGCCCCATTTCCCTGCCCTCAGAGTTTCCCTACTGGTTCCTTACCCTGGCCCCGCCTGTGTACCACCCCCTGCCTTCACATCATTGGTCCCTGATGCTCCGCCCTGCTCCCTATAAAACCCCAGACCTCCTGTTGTCCTCGGGCTCCTTCTCTGGAACCTGGCATAAGTGTGGCTGCAATAAATCTCTCCCGTAGAACTCCACGGGAAGACCCCTCCTGCTCCTTCCCCACCGGGCTGTTGTGCCAGCTGTCCAGTGTGTGTGTGTGTGCGTGTGCAAGTGTGGGGGCTGCGCCCAGCGGCTTCCTCCTGGAGACGCCTTTTGGGAAGGTGGCGGCACTTCACCATCCAACACCGCCGTGACAACGCGGCACTGCACGAAGCCAATTTCACAACCATTTTTCAGAAAGATACTCTGTCCATACTATTATGAATTCATCACAGTCCCTCCTCATTAAGGCAGAAGACGAGGGCAATACTACCCTTTGTCACCAAACTAGCTTTCCAGCCTTATTTCCAATGTTGTGAAGAATTGCTTTCTAACCAAACATTTTTGACAGTTTGAGAATTTTTTAAAGAAAATTTAAGTAGCTCTTAAAAGCTGTTAGTGAAATATGCAAGCTGAACCCTGGGAATTCTAAAACTGTGCAGTTACTTAGCTCCTAAAAACCCCTAAAGCAGGTTTTTAACTGTTTCCAACAGGCAACTTACTACTTTGGCTATCATGAGTTAGCAGATGCATGAGAAAGATTTGCCAGGAATAAATTCAAAAAATTATTACTCTCACTTCAACATATAAAATAAATCTAAAAAGCTGATGGCAAACTGCTCCCTGTAGCTGTTCAGAATTCACATACTTTGACTTTTTGGTTCACTCCCTAACTCTCCTGCAGAAATCTTTGCCCATTTATCTCCTATTTTTATTTTTCTCCTTTTCATTCTTCTTTTTTTTGCTCATCTTGTGACAGCAATACCTCATGACATCTTTTAGCATGTAGAAGGAAGATCAGTGGCTATAAATAAAATTTTCTGACAGTATGGATGATGTTCACATGAAGGAGTTTTTAATTTTTAAGTCATTCAATATTTTCTTTAAGATATGTTTAATTTGATCACCCCTGTGCATATTTCAACACTTATTATTTATAAATCATTCTCGATAGCTGGTATCATTTTGGTGCCAGACAGCCTTCTATTATGCCTAAGCTCAAATCAACTTATTGAAAATGAAATTGCTAAATGTTCTGGGCACTGTGAGCTACCCAGCAGATACTCTGAGCACCATGAAATACCTGGCAGACATTACAGAGCTGGTGGCAGGCTCAGCAATTATAACGACTGTAAAACTCTCTGTGGATATTGGAAGCAATTTCAAGCTACTGGAAGTCATTACAACCCTTGTCAGGTGTTCTGTGGACATTGTAAATAGGGGTGAGAACTAGACGGGCATTATAAATTCTGTATCAAAGGTGTGATAGGGAGTCCTATTAGGAATTAAATTATGAAATTCTGAGAAATTGATTTCATTTCCTCTGTAAAATTCAGAGATTTATATTCACTTGTTACCTGGAAACACCAATTAACAGTCCTTAATCACTCTTCTGATCATTCCAGCTCTTTTAGAAGAAGTACATCTCCTGCTGGGAAATGGATCTCTATGAAGAGGTCCACGCTGGCTCTCTATAAAATGGGAGCTAGGTATTTGAAGAGTATTGCAGAATTTCAAATGTTTGGTAACACAGGCTACTGGAAATGTCTCTGTCTTTCTCCCACAAGAGCTCATTCCATATTTGCCTCCAGACACCTTTCTCTGTTTCCTTAACAATTCACCTGGCAGGCCATCTGTAAGGTAGTATTCACATCCTTTCACATCTCTCCCAGCTTATAAACATGTATTTGTTGCTAAAACAAATTCTTTATATATCATTCCAGTCAACTTCTGATCTCCCTTCTGCTATTAATGTTTCTGTTAGCAACACACATCATTCTTCTTGTGGTTATTACGAGAAATGTGTGACTCTCCTTTTGTTTGCAAAAGACATTAGCAAAGTCACAGTCTCAGCAAGTTTCTGTCATTCAAGCATGTCAAAGATTCAAAGATTCTGCAATTAATCAACTATGTGTGAAATTAGACTTTTGATTCCGCAACCCACTGGCATCCTCTCAGGCAGCGGTCTTTTCTCTGCAGTGTGATACTTTCAAAAATCTCTTGTTTAGTCTGCTCATTGCTAGACAATGCCCAGTGTAAAATGAGTTTTCTGTACTCATTCATATTTTTTTGCTTTCTCTCTTACACCATATCCATCATGTTTTTTATGGTGGAAAATCTCCAAAACACATTTCACTTCTAGATCTTCAAATACAGAATTCACTGAACTGAAGCTCACTGAAAGAATTCTATTCATCCTCAGGAAGCAGTGCTAAAATGCATAGCTACAGGTTGATAAAAAATACACGAATGAAATTTGACATTGATGTCACACTGTCATATATATAACTTAAAAGAAACATTCTACAAATTCCTGTAGAAATCCTCAGTTTCATGAGGTATACAATGTAGAACTAGCATCATAGTTAAATGTTTTATGAGACAATTGTGTATTACTGAATACATTGCAGGACAGTGGTGTTCTTGATATACAAAATAAGAAATTTTCATTTTTTTCCCATTCTCTTTCATTCTTAGGTGTATCTTCCATGTCACATACCTGTCAGGTTTTTGTTTTGTTTTGTTTTAATCATGTATATTTTTTTAATATTTTCTCAGGATTCCACTTCAATTTGTAATGCTAAATGAGAGTACAACTCACCACATATCAGCTGGTTTTCCTTCAGGTTATAAAGTGACAGTCCATGTAAAGCACTAGGGTAAGCACAAACTGTTTCCTCTGCTATTCGGACTGAAGCATTTCTGGCCCATTGCAAGACCCATTTTAGGTTACAGTCACAAATGAGTGAATCAGTGTTGAAATGTCTGCAAAGGCAAAGAATGACCACAATTGGTACACATGCAGTGTTCATGAACATACTTTCTTCTGCTAGATTCAAATTATCTAATTACAAAGAGAATTCTAGACAGATGCACAACTATGGATGTATGCATACAAAGATAATCTGAGACAACCACTACACACTGTCCCAGAGTTACTTTCATAACATTATGTAAAAATTCTGGGTTTGGTTACAGAACAGCATCACTGGCTACTGAAATAATTCTAAACCTGTGTTACTGCAGAAAATCATACTACAAAATACTTTCAATTACTAAAAACCGCTCTAAGTAGATACATTCAGTATACACTTTTAATTCTCAGGCAGGTACAATTAATATCAATAAATGGGAATTTTTATCATAATTGCAAGAAAAATATTTAACATTACTAGTTTTGTGTAATTTGAGGCACAGTATGATGTAATACAGGAAACCATGGAAAGATATAGGATAATAAAGTATAAAGAAAATAAAAGGGATGCTAGTCAGGAGGGCTAGACTGGGCTAGTCAGGAATGGGGTTGAGTTGTCAGTGCCATCCATTTCCCTGCAACAGGTAAAGATGGCAGCTCATCAACAGTAAGCCAGACATGGATAACAAAATAATGTAGATTTTATTTTTAGAATGCATCTCTAGTAATGATCCTGACTTGAATTCATATTCAACTCTACTATGTTTATTCTAATGTCTTTCTGAAGTATTTCAGATTTACAAACAAAAGGAATGATACTCACAGGGCTTTCAGAGCTAGCAGCTCAGAAAAAAGTCCATTCATGAGACTCGAAAAAATATTCCCTGATAAATTCCTAGGGGGAAAAAAAGCAATTTACCATTGGTTATAACATATACAAAAAAGAAAGAAAATTATTATAGAGTATAATTTTCCCAATGCTAATTAAGAAGTTTTGCTTTATTGACAACAGTAAAAACATATTTATATTTGGTACATTGCTTTTTGGTTTTGGTAAGTGACAGCAATATTAACATCAAATCATACACACTTGTTTTATTTTCATAGCAGATATACATACAATTCACTTGGCCTCATAAAGAGGAACACTTATACATATTTAAAAGAAAAGAATTTGAAAAGAGAATATTCTAGAATGTGAGTGAAAATATTAATAAAATAATTAGTCAGTGTTACCTATATTGTATTTTTATTGTATACACAGAATGTCACTCGAAGTTAAAGAAACAACCAGTGTCTTAATTTAGTAATGTTCTAAAGAATTCAAGTAATTCCTTGAAACAGTAATGAGTTTTCAGAGTGACTACTCAAATAGTTTTATCACAAAGGATTTTAAACACAGCAACTTTACCCATCCTTAAATTAAGGACACTTCCATTTTAATTACTGCTCTACTATTTCTTGTCTTGATGGCTGAATGGCTCAGGCTGAATACTTGCAAATAGAGGCAATTCACTTTCACACAGTTTAACAGTACTGCTCTGCCAGTGCCTTAGTAGTACAAAAATTAAATGCTTAATTGTCAAGTAATAATGTCTTTTTCTATATCCAAAAACTTAAAAATTAGTGCACATCCAAGATAAACATTTCAGAGCATATGAATTGCCTATTTTTGAAATATTGATATATGTTCCTTTCTGTCCAGTGGCTGAAGACAACATGTTTGAATTCAAGGTTGGCTACAAAAGCTCAGTTATCAGGAAAATTTCAGAGCTTTTCACTGGAAATATGTTGTAGATATAGGGGGAAAAAAAAAAAGTAGACTGGCAAATAAATTCATTTTATTCCTTTTTCTGTTATAATTATTGATTTTACTTCTCTTTGGTCTACAAAGTACAGAATGTATGTTAAACTGAAGAGGGATATTCAGATCAGGAGCAATGTATTAGCAGTGAGAAATCCCTCAAGCTGCTAGAGATCTGAACCAGGTAAGGAACCAAAGAAAGGAAGACAGAAACTCAAGAACCCTGCTTTCTACAGAAACCTGTCCAGACACATGTGGATCAATGTATTGAAGAAAGAAGAGAAAATATTGCTAATTATATTATAAATTTGTTTAAGACACTCTTGAAGCAATAACTAATCTCATTTTTGCACACAACTGACCATTGCAAAACTTCTTAGTAGTTTAAAGCAAAATTCTGGTAATAGAGTATAAAAATAAACTGACTCAGCAACATAAAGTGAAATCATTGAGTGACAATGTGTTGATATAACTGAACTGATTTTTAAGATTTTATTCAACAGTGCACCTTTATCCAATTATGGTGTAAAGCTCTTGGAAGAACTTTCAAGTACCTCTCTAAGTGTGAATATGTCCAGAGGTGGAAATGAATGTTTGCTTGTAGATACATATTTCTCCACCTTTAAAATTTTGGATTTGTCAACAAGAAACTACAAATAATGAGCATTTCAGAGACTCATTTAACCTCTTTACTTAAAATCACATGGACCTATCCATGTGTTTTTTGGATGTAAGGCCTGACACGTTATATGTTAAAGCAGCTCAGTGACCTGAGACATGAAAAAGACTAAATAACAAAACTGGTAATGCTGAAATTTACACTGAAGTAAATCAGAAGTGGTTCCAGTAATATGAAAGCAGTTACAGCAGTATGAACTTACTGACAGAGGGCAGTCAGTAAGTCCTGAACTGAAGGACAGGGAAAGCAATCTGCCCAGTCCTTTCCTTTACCCCACTGCAGTACAGAGTTTTCCAATCTGATGCAAATCCCAGCCTCTCCCTTAAACAGCTTGCCAGGCTTCATATGGCAAAACAAACAGAGCACTGAGGCTGAAGTTTGGTAATTCCAATTGGACCAAAGGAAAGCTTTATGTCTAGTCAATATTTTAGGAAATGGGGACAAACTGTAAGTCATTTGCACAGTGTACATAGTGGGATTCAGCAGATGTACCTAAGCACCTGCCAGAGGTGCCCATTTGCCGTGTACTGAACCCATGAGCTTTTAGGTCCTGCCAAATTCACCAAGATACCTAGTCAGAACTGACCTACACTGCGCTCACCTAAAAATTCCTGACTTGTGTTCCATTTACAGAAGATTGTAGAATTCCTATAGAATTCCTTTTTACCAAGTGCTGGAATAATTGATTTCCTGACACTGACATCAGCAGAAAGCCAGCTACTCAACTTTTCATATTCTTCTGGCAATGACCTGGTTTGAAGTTTCCATATTAGTACTCATAATTAGCAGACTAGGATCATGTTCACAGGGCTAAGTCAAAAAGCGGCACATTTCTACGTTCAAGAAACATAATTACAATATTTGGATATCCAACAGTGGAAATAGATTGTTCTTTAACAAAAATTCCATAAATCTTCTCAGATCACTGCTGATGCAGCACTCGGTAAATACCTGGTTCTTTAGTGCACATAATTTACATCGTATATTAAAATACTGTTAAATGTATAATGTTGTGAAATTCTTCCATTTCAGATATCCTAAAACCCCACTCTAGCTTGATTTAAAAGGACATCTGTTCTAAAAACATCTGTAACACTTAGTTTGCAAACATTTCAAATGTAACAATTTAATGCACTCCAAAGCTGATAGCACTTAGTATGCCATTAACTCACTCCATTAACAGAAAGATGGGCTTTCAGTTTTATCAGAGGTAAAACGTTTCAGTCTCACTTATAAAGTCCCACACTTATTTTTTTCATATACCAATACTTTTGCTTTTAGAGAAATTAATAAAGCACTTTTGCCAAAAGTTTTAATGTAAATGACAAATGCCACAAAACAGGCAAAAAGAGTTACGTGTGTCAAAGCCTCATTTGAGGTAGAATATAGGTAGAAGCAGAAGTATATGAAGAATGCTTCCCTCAAGAGCAGCATTAAAAAGCAAAAGTTGAATGCAACAGTAACAGATTGATCTGTGCAAAAAGAAAAAAAAAAAAAAAAGTGGGATAGGAGGTGTAAAAGAATGACAGCAGAAATACAGAGAGGGCAGGTTACACTGCGTATTTTCTTATTTGCTGAAATGTTGCTGAAATGGGGTCTGTTTGATTAACTGTGTTAGTAGCTTTTTATTTGATTTCTGGCACCATACTAAATGATTAGTTGGTGCAGTGACATCAAGAAAGCCACACAAGAATTTGCAGTATAATATTAACACAAAGCTAACTGCTGATGATGATTCAGAGGCAGGATGAAGAGTAAATCAGATATAGTTTGATCAAACAATTGGAAGCAATGATAAAGTTCAGGCTTGAACTTCCAAAGGGAAGATCCAGCAGTAGCATCTTGTTGAAACAGATTTCAGGCTGCAACATATTTAAACCTGAAAAGCTGAATTATGAGGGACTAAATAAATGAAGTGTGGTATATCAGCACAGTAGCATCGTCCCAGTATTCACAGCTCTTAATATTTAGATTAAATATAAACAGAATTAATGTAGATAGCAGCTCCATTACCTAGCAGAAATATATTTGCATACATAATTCTGGAACAAAGCACTGAAACATTGGGTCCAAAGGAGATTTGGAAGATTTGTTACATTCAATTATGTCACTCCTAGTTAGAATACATGCACCTCATCACAGCATAAACACAGCCAAAAGGTAATATATAAGCCAAAAGAGGTAAACTAGTATCTTAGAAGATATAATAAATCTACTGTCATACAGAGGCACTGCCAGCTGCATCTCTCATATGACGTGAAAGCATTTTGAAATCATTTTACAGAGTAAAAAATCATCAAATCCAAAAAGGTGTAAAAATTAAATCAATCTCAAGGACATAATCACAAGTCACTGGCTGCAGTAATTTCAGGGGCTGTATGAAATTTTAGGTTTCATTAGTAACTTTGAATTCAATTTCTGTTCTCTGACATGCATGTCCTGACTGAAATGGAGTAAAAGTCTTTACATTGTCAAGAGAACTTACAATTTTTTGTTGTTTCTGTATGTCTGCATGTTTAAAAAACAATGTAAGATGATACTTTTAATTCATTTTCTCTTAATACAAGAATTCTGTAGGTTGTTGTCCTGTTCTAAAATAGACTGCACAAAACCACTAAGCCCTCTGAAGAGTGTCTGCATTACCCCTGAAAGCTCAGGCAGCCCTCATCCTTTTAGTGAAGTATTTGAACATACCTTTACCCTACTCAGTTTAGATTTATGCATCACATCACTGGGCCAAACCACACTGTGTCAGGTTGGGCCTAGAGCTGATTTTTCAGCTCTAACTCCATCTTTTTTCAAATTGAATTAGATTTACAAGATTGAGTGAAACACACTGTGTTATTTTGTTTCACCTGGTATTTGTGCTTGTAAACAGTACAAGAAAATCCCATTCTTGTACTTCACAGAAGGCACATGAAAAGATTTATGTCCTTTGCTCCTTCCAGTGGACTCATGGCTCTCCCTACTGGTTTTGATAACAGCCTGCAAAGATGCTTCTGCACTTCATCTCTGCTAACATAACACAGGGGAGCTCTAATTACCAAATCAACAACTACATAAATCAACACATATGTTGGATCTTTATAGTGCTTGCTTCTTGAGTAAACAGCTGTGAAACCAGTTCCATGTTTAAGAACTTGTCATCTTTTCCTTGTTAAAAACACTGATGTTGCACCAAGTAAATGTTTCTCCATAACCTTTCTAGACAACAGCTTTCTCATACCCCTCAAATTGCAAGTAAACACAATTCAGAGGTAGCAGCAGCAACAGAAAGGTGACCTATTGTCTTTTAAACATGCTTAAAAAGTGTGATTCTTCATGAACTTCCAAGGGGAACAAAGCTACAGAGTGTTAGAAAAGTACCAGGCAGCATGAGCTTGCAGTCCACTAACAATGACCAGTTCTTACAGCAGAGGCAAATGAGATCCCACTTCAAATAATTACTTCAGTATTGTGACATTATATGAGATTTCTGAGATCAAGGAACATGTGATACTCTGAATGGAAGGGGACAGTTCCTCTTGATTGGGATTGTGGCTGTATTTCTTCACAAAGTAATCAACAACCCAACAAAATCAGTGGTTCTCTCGACTTTGATTTAGTAAAGGGGACAATCCCTGCAAGGCAAGTATAGCTTTTGACATAGCAATCATGAAATGATTCACTTCAGATGAAAGGAAAATGTAGACTAAACTATTACTAAGCCTCTGATTTCCGAAGGACAGATTTTTGAAATACTAGTACTAAAAAAACAAATAAAGTATTTAATAAAGCACTAGGCCACATAGACCAGAATGCAGGATGGATCCATTTATTAGGTCAGTGGTAGGAAAGCAATTTAAAACCTAAATAAGAAAAATGGAAAGTAGACTAAATGGATTAACAACCAAATCTTAAATCTTGAAAGAAATATTTCAAATCTTTAAAAGATCAAAGAACTAGAGAGATGATAGCAGGAAAAGCTTAACAAAGTGACAGGAAGAATTTAAGCTAAAATTTGGAAAGTATGCTAAGACGTGGTGCAAAAGGTACTTTAACAATACTACTCCATCATAACTAAGAGATTAATAAAGAGTAGGTATTATATCAGTGTAAATATATCACATTACTATGATTCACTCTTCTGTTCAGTCAGGTTGGTAGTTTGGATTACATGTATTTGAGGGAGAAGCACACACTAAATTCTAGAAAGTGTATTTCCCAAGTCTGCCTCCAGTATGACTACTGATCTGCAGAACTAGCTAAAATCAAAAGAATACCCAGGCAATTAGGGGCCTGCAAGGTTAATTCCACTCACATGGAAACACCAGTATAAATTTTAATGATTTTTTCCTCTTTACATAGCGTCATGCGAGATGTGTATGAAAACCAAGAAATAATTTATCTTGTCTAGAAAATTATTGATCTCTTAATATGATTATGTGATATACCATCTATAGTTGGATATTGATTTTTTGCCAATTTCTGATTTGCCAACAATTTTTTCCATTTTTCTTTCTTTCAAAACTCGCTTATAAAATACAAAGACTAAGAAGTCTCCAGTTACCAGAATCATAATTTTTTTCACTGATGCATGGACATCACATCCACAAAAGCGTGAAGAACCTGGTGTTAAGTGCATTTACAGTAAAACACAGTAAAATAATGGACAAGATGGAAGGCAGGGGAGTAAGACATTACTGATGCTCTGCAGCAATGGTCTTCTGAGTGACTGCATTTAGAGCTTTCAACAATAACTCTGCCTCACAGAATTAAGAGAATGTGAACATGAAATCTGGTAATAACAAAACCAAGGTTTGGTCAATGTTAAGAGAACAATAAGAGATGAACCCTCTTAAAGATGAAAGGACTGGTAATTTCATTAAATAACATTATTCAAAGTGAAAAATGTTACTAGACTGTCATTTGGGAGCTACACTTAAGAAAAGTCCAATTCAAATTTCTGCTATAAACTGGGGAAACTGAAGGAAAACAATACAGGAAGCTCTGGATTACACCTACTTCAAAATGAAAATTAGACCCACAGGAAAAGTGGATGTGAGAAAATAGTGTTAATGACTGCACAGAGGGAACTGGTGAGTCTTTCTCTGGTCCTTACAGCTCAGAAGAAAATTGCCAATGCTGGGACAGATACTCGGGCTACCAGAAACAGTGGGGATATGGCAAATGTGTAACGGTGTGGTTCGATCAGTCCTGTAACCACGGGCAGTCAGCCTGCACACTGAGCCTTTTCCCAACATCACTGGCATCAGTGAAGGATGTAGAGACATCCTGCCACATTCTTTCCTGGGCTTCAGAGAAAGGGACAGTACAGCCAAATGCTGTCACAGACCAACTGCTGTGCACTCACTGGGAATGAATTTCTGTTCTTTGCCACCAAATGACTGATGTTCTATATTGAGCTTCTAATTCACTTTTAAGATGGGGGGTCTTACAGATTTGTGGATGGAATTCTCAGATCTTTCTGAGAGAGCATGGATTTGAACAGTTTCTATTGAATCTGTTCCTAGCATCTAGGAACACATTCCACTTAGTAACATGACTTCACCATTTTGAATTAAACTTACCTTCCAAGGTAATCTGGCTTTATAGTCACAGTTGTGTTCACTGTGCACAACAAAAGCAGACACAGAAACCCTCAATAGGTGAGTTGGGCTTGCCTGATTTGGCACATCAACTGAGATGAGTAAAACGAGGGGCGGTTTGCACCTGTTCATCACATGCTACCAAGGCTCTTCCCATCATCTGTTCTCATTTTTTTTAATCAGAGAAGACTTGGCATAGTTACTCTCATTAATGTGATCAGTAATTGTGCCAAATTCAGCCTTTTACCTGGTGTTATCTTGACCTCATGGCATATCTTTCTAGAAAGATTTCCCTGTTTGTCCAAGGAAATGCCAAAACTGGCTGGAGAGGACAAAAATAAAGTATGAGATTTGTTACACACTATGACACAGTACAGGAATTTATTTCTCATTCAGGAATGAAGACAGATCTGAATGAAGATACAAATCCCTCCTGGACCCAGCCAAATGTTCATTTAAAGCAGGATTCTTCCTATGAATTGTCACTTTCCCAGCCAGAGAATTTGTTGCTAACTTACTTCCTTTGTTTCTTAGACATGCAAACAGAAATGCATTCAAACAGAAATGTCATGTTTTGCCTCTTTTTAATGTGAAAATGAAATTTAATTCGTTGTAATTCTGATAGATATAACGATTGAAAAAGAGATAACATATTTAAAATATCAACTCACCACAATCAAAGGCTCAGGAGAGGAGTCTTTTAGTACAAAACCAGTAACTTTCTTATAATGTAATTTTCTTGCCAACTGTACTCAAGTCAGTCATGTGACAGTCTACATTTCTTCTGTTGAAAACAAAACTGGTGTTATACTCACAGTTTGTGAAGATTGTTAAGTCCAACAAACATTTCTGGTGTTAGGCAACCAATTCTGTTATTCGAAAGATCCCTGAAAAAAACCAAAAATCCCATGAAACATTGAGTCTGTCTTATTTATATACATACCTACATAATCACACAAAGAATCTTTATTTTTAATACTTAAGGAGTTAGAGACAAATAAGAAATAAAACCTTTTTCTATAATGTAACATAACCGAATTAAATAGATGAAACAATTTTTATATTAACATTATTGAGCAATATTCCACAAATCATACTGTGACTTCTAACTGCATTAAAATGGGATTTTATATACATGTAGCAAATAAAAGCAAAATACTATTACAAATATACAGATTTTCTTGATCTGAGTTATTAACTGTTATAAATCTGAGGTTTTTTTACTTAGGAAGAATACTACACATTTTGTTCCATGCAATATTCAGCCAAATGCAATTTTTTTTTTTTTTTTTTTTACTGTTTACTAATGTTTCATCTCATTAACAGCATCCTTTCTTGCTGAAACCCCAGAAACCAGAAGGCAATTAATTTTTGAGCTACTGAGGTTGGTTTTGATAAGCACTTGGCAAGCTCTTTTAAGAGCAATACTGTGGCTTTCCGAGAACACAAACAGCAAAAGGCATTTCATTCCATAACTTTTGCCTGCAGAAAGTGAAGAAATGTTTTCTGTATAAGCCATACATGCAAAACAATGTACAAGATGCTTACAGGAAGGAGACAAAGACAGGTTTAAACAATTATATTGTGGTAAAAACATGAATAATGCTCCTTGGTAGATTCTGAATTAGAGTTTGATTTTTATGTATTTGGTTGTCAACCTTGACCCAAATTTTCCTTCTTACCAAGTACATTTTTTAAAAATAATTGCAATTATGTAAGGATTTTAAGTGATCATGCAACCAAAATGTTAAAATTGATCTGAATATATGTTTTTTTTAGAATTGGAGATAGTTTTCTGACTCCTTTACTACATTGTGGAGATTCCATATTTTTCTACTGATACATGAGAAGACTAAAATAATCAAATGGAAGACCAAAGGTTGCAGTTTGACAAATCCAGTTACTGCTTTCATGGGAACACATCCAATTAGCTGGAAAATGAAGGCAATCTCTTGAGTTCACTATGAAGTCGTCTTCTATCAGACAAAGACTATATTGTTGTGCAAGTATATGATGAAACATCACATTAGAATGAAAATATTTCTTAAATGCTTGTCAAGGATATTAAGTATGGAACAGCTGAGATAATAGTGAGGATACAATATAGTACAATAATTTCAGATTAGCATTGTTCTTTACATTCTCCTAATAAAAGCTACAGAGGAAATCTAAAAATGCAGGTTTAAGACAGATACATGTATATATGCATCTATATATCTATGTAACTTTATATTAGAAGACATAAAAAAGAACCTACCCAGAATTCTTGGTTGGGTAATGCTTTACATTTGCCTAGGCGAAGTCTGAACATGTATGGAAGAATTGTATCACAATGTGGGGCATAATTTGGGTAGAAAAAGTAGATTTTGTCTATACTAATCAATACAAGTGCATATTTCTCTAAGCGTGGCACACAGTAAAACAGTATTTTGACCAAAGTGAAAGTATAAACACCATTTTCTCAAAGTTTACTTCAATAAGCGTTATTTTCATAAAATGATATATGGTAGTGGCTGAAATCTCTGCTTTGTAAAACATGTTTTCCAAAAAAAAAAGAAATTAGCAAAAAGAAAAGGCAACTGGTGCTTCTTTTCAGGAGTAAGACATTTAACTTACTAATGCTGACTTGTAAAGTTGATGTTAGAGAAAATAACTCTCCTGTATTGAATAACCAAATGCCATAAAAATTTTCAATTTCCATTGATTTTGTGTGTACCCTTGAAATAATTCAGTTTGTCATTCAAATACAAATGGTAACAGTTCTCCAAATCATTCACAGAAACCATTCTGACAGCCTGTGGCTTGCCTCTCTGACTTGTCATAGCCATTTCTCTTGCAGTTGCCCACATTACAACATCTTCTGCTTTACTCAGCATCATTTCTAATTTACACAGGAAATAAAAAGATGAGAATGTATAGTCTTAAAGTAATTATTGTCTTCAGTATTCAACAGGAATACATTCCTTTTGTTCTACTGTCTCATTCCCAAGTTGCACGCTGAAGGAGGGAAGATATTTACTTGTTTACCATGGAACTACACAGATTTGTACCAAATGTGGCAGTCCAGCAATTAAACAATCCTCTGTCTCTAGCTTGCTCCCAGTGTTACTTATTCATATCAGCAACAGGGTTTTTTCCAGATTTGGCATGACAAAACTCAACACTGCCAGTTCTACTGTGCTGAAGAGTGTTTTCTTCTCTCTTTCCCAACGCCTGAGGAGTTCCTCTCCCTTGACTCATCTCTCCTGGCTGACCTGAAGGCTCCACCTGTGCAGTCTGTGGATGTGCAGCCCATGACTTGCACAGGTTTCCTGGTTTTCCCACAAGAGGTCAGGGTTGTGTTATTAGAGTGCGCGGCCAAAGCAACAATTAGCGCTCATTTTTCTCATTGTATTCTGCTGTTATCCCTGTACACAGAGCCAGCAAGAAAGCTTTGACCCCAAAGCTTTTATTTGTATTAAAAACGTGTATGCTGCTCTGACTTCATCATCATGATGTAATCAGCTTTCTACCCAAGCACACTGAGCCCGAGGGGCTGGTGTTAGAAAGCACAGCTACGGTGTTATCAGAGATGGCAACACTGTGCAGGGCTCCCGGCACACAGCGGTGCGGGAATTCAACCACACAACAGAAAAGCAGAGGAGTTGTCAATTTCTTTTTCTGTGGATTTGCATTCATTCTCCTTCTCATCTACATCTTCCCATACCACTAAAATCCCTGTTTTCTCACAGGTTTTCTCTTTAAACGTAAGACAGCGGATATGATGGCTAGGAAAGTGCCTGGCATGTGCTGATGGCCTAGTTAGCCAATGCATGGACATTTGGAAGCTGTCAGTTGGAAAATTATAATTAAAAAAGGGTTCATCTCACTTTTCCCTAGGCTGAGTACAACTAAGGTGGGTCTGTAGTCCTTGTTAATCTAAAGAAAAATGCCCAGCTGTAGAATCCTAGTAACTCAGGTATTTTTACCTTGTAAAATGTAGTTTAAAAATCAGCCAGTGCTTCCAAAAGTACTATCAGAACATTTTCCAAGAGAGGAATGTAAGAATGATGGACATGGAATCCCACAGCTTACTGTGTAAGCTCTTGTTTCTTTAGAAAACAACGATGTAAATAAAAGATACCAATCAGAGTCAAGGTGGGTGGTATTGGAAATGGTAGACAAATTCCACAGTATGACAGTTTCCTTTCTAATACTGTATTTTTTAGATCTGATTTATGATAAAAGTAAAGTAGACCTTATATAACAAAAAAACCCCACTAATGTAGCACAAACCATTGTTCACAAACACCTAAACTGCTTAGTGGTATTTCTGATTAATGTCTATAGTGATGGCTGCTCAGTCATTAATGAGGCATGTTCTTTACCTTTGTAGGTGTACTTTTTAGGACACTTACTGGAGAGCAAAGTGATGATTTTAAATGGGAAAAGGTAAAAAAAGAAAAGAAAATGGAAGAAAGAGGGAAAGAAGAAGAAAAAGCATGGTAAATGTAAAAAGCAGTGTGTGATTTTCTATTTTACAGCCAGTGGCCTTATTTGATTATTGCTTGGTGGCATATTTGAGTTGCCCAAGGATAGAAATGTCGATACAAACACAATTTTCAGAATAATTCAAATGGAATTAATACTTACAGGCGCTTCAGTTCTGAAAGTCCATAGAAGGCCCCTGGCTCAATTGTGCTGATCAAATTATTCTTCAGATCTCTAGAGAGACATAATAGGAGGAGCAGTTAATTACCATTTTACCTACTTTACCACTGTTATACACAAGGAATGTGAAATGCAATGCAATTCTAACCTTTATCTGTCTTAGGTAAAACGAAGAATTTCTTTTAAATAGGAGCATAAAAAAACATTACATCATCTGCAGTTTATAAAAACATATTTTTCAAAGTAAGATGGTATGATTAGATGTTTTTAAAAATCCACTTGTTTTAATTCTTCTTTTCCTATTTATACTTTTTAAAACAAGCTTACCAGCCATTCTTGCCCCAGGAAAAAATGTTTTAATTAACAAGTGAATGAAATAATTTGTCAGCAAAGCAAGAGCCTTTTAGTTTGCTTATTCATTGTGCTGTGCACTTTACACTGAATAAATTTCTCATTTCCACCTAATGTAGGCAAAGTAGTTGGCATGTGAGACAGACAGGTCAGGTTTCTGTTCTGAAATACAGGCAGTTTCTCATATTTGGCAGATCGGTGCTTCATTCTGCACTTGCTGACAATCCAGAGTGTTGGCTGTTTTACAGATACAGAATATTTCACTGGCATCAGTAATCTCATCTGCTCTTGACACGGTGCTTGGGGCCATGACACTGCTCTCAGCACAGTCCCCACAGAGATTTACTACTGAAGTGTCTCAAAGACTTTTGTGATGTGGACCCTGAGGAAGTGCCTTCAGTGCAACGAGATAAGCAGGCCTAGGAGACAAATGCTGTAAATTCTTGCAGGCAGTGTTCATCTTCAGACAATTTGCAATTCAAGGGGAGCAACTGGTGCTCACTAGTTTTGGTGCTGTTTCTCAGGCTGGCCACTTCCACAAATTACAGCACAAACTCAACTCTGCTGAAGTACAGATGGATCAACAGCCACAGCAATAATCTTATTTAAGACTTTTTATTTTACTGCAGATAAAGTGCACACTAGCTGAAAACTTGAGTCCACTACCTGTGAGTGCCTTGAATAGAGCAAGATTTCATCCCAAATGTTTATTTCACAGTAGGATATATTTTATTTTCAAAGTCAAAAGCATAAATAAATATTCTGTACTTTTCTTGTCATTTTTGCAGATCTCTTGAATACAGTTCCAAAAATTTGTGTCTCACACCCATTTCATTATAGCAATGACGTCAATGAGTGATTTATCCCTAACTAAGATCTGAGTTAGGACTCTTTAACAGTCAAATTTAGCTTTCAGCTTGCAACTCTAAAAGTCTTTAAGAAGTCTCTAAGAATTGGAAGAATCTTAAGAAGCTTTAGGGTTTTTTTTTTTTTTTAAATATTTTGTGGTGAAACATTTTCATCTTAGTTCCCTGGTAGCAGCAGCAGCTACTAGATTTATCTTTCTTTGTCTTAATTTCCTCAAGAAGTTGTGACAATTTCTTTAACTGTGAATTTTCCATACCTTATCACAAATAAAACTGTATAAATAGAACTTCTGCACCCTCTTCTCCAGAGTCAAATTGCAAGGACAATTCTTTTGTTTGGCAAAAGTTAATCTACATGAGCGTTTATTCCTTTGATGATTGAGGGTTTTTGCTTTGTGGATGAGTCAAAGCCTCATTTTTTTTTTTTTAACATACAAATATTCAATACTAAACACTTGTGCCTACTCCTTTTGCTTGTAAACTGTGTTAACTATGTGACTACTCAGGCTGAAGGAAGTTCTTTTAACTAGCAGAAGTGAGTCCCTATGAAAAAGACTGGAAGGATACTGTTTTCATTGTGGGAACAGCTCTATTCTTAAAACTTATGAAACAAACAAAGCAAAAACTTATCTCAAGCTATACACTGGGGCACACTTGTAAACAACTTAAGACACATAATTCATATGCAAATATGAACATTTTAGGCAGGGTTAACTGACGGTTTTAATAATTAATCTTTATATCAATTACACACATTCCGTGTTAACTGACAACTCATCTAAATGTTCTGCAAGCTGCAATCAGGCAAAGTGATCAGCTCTTGTAGCCAACAGTGGTTAACAGCCCAGAAGAAATATAAAATAGTCAGGATAAATGGCAAATGTTGACAGATGAGTTTTAATGCCAGTCAAAAATAACCAGGTAGACAAAAGGCCTTCCATTTACTGAAATCTAGTTTACGGAAACTCTTCCCTGCTTCCCCATAACTTGTAACCACATAGGAAAAACCAGCATAATCCTAAACTATAATCTACAGGAAGAAAAAAGGTCATTCAATGTTAGCAGAAAGTAGACCATTACATGGAAAGTGTCCATCACTTCCATCACACTGTCACAAACAAGACATCTGGTCTCCTTACTTTGGAAATTACACTTAAATTAGGTAGGTCATTCTAGTAAGGATATTCTCAGAAAATTGTAGATGATTACACTGCCCACAATTCTGGCACATTCTTAGTAATTAGTATTATTCCATAATGTTTCCATATAATTCTGGGCTAACAAAATAGGTAGTTTCTTCCTTGTCATCCTTGAACACATATTTAATGTGATTAAAATTAATAAATAAAATTATCACAACTGTTAAACACTTAAAAGTTCTTACTTCTACATTAGGAGAATCCATTTGCTTCCCACCCACTTGTATTTTTTACTAAATTACTATAATTAAAATATTAAATTAGCTTCTCCCATTTTCTGATTTAGGAAAAAGTTTGTCATATTGAAGCCTTATACCAATTAGAATTAACTTACACTGAGCTAAATAAAGAAACCAGAATAAATTTGGTTGTATGTTTACATTTTTTCCTCAAGAGCTACTGCTGAGGTTTGGCAAAAGGTCATGATCCAAGACAAGCCAAACAGCAGCCCAGGCTGGGCCACACACATGCACATATACCAGACAAGTGATTTTATCATCAACCAGAAGCATGAGGGAAGAGAAAGAACCCCAGTATCATGATATTGAATGACCACAGCATGACCCAGTTGAAGCCCAAAAAGAAAGCATTTTCTAACTAGCAGTTATGGTTTTCCATCATTTCTGATGAAGCATTCTAACTTTAAAGTATCTATTCTGAATCTGAATGACGTGTCATTAGTGGTGCAGGCGTACAGATCTCATGGCGTGACCTGAAAATAAATCAAAACCAAGTGCCTGTACAAGTACAGATAGAGGGAAGCTACATGAAGTTAGCTATAGTCATAAAAACTGCAGCACTTATATCCAGGCTGCAGAACTGCACAAAATGAAAATGGGATAGTATTTATTGAACTCTATTTCCCCTAATTTCATTAGAGTTGCCACATAAACTTGCTGCACGGTACTCTGATCTTAACCTAAATAGGTAGAAGAACAATGTAGAATGAACTGTGTTATTATTAGAAAACAATCTCAAATGGTTACAGAGGAGACTTTCCTTTTCACCTGCAAGTCTAAACTTATGTAAATAACATACAATAACCATTTAGCACTGTCTTCTTATTTGTAGGTATTTGCAAATAACAGGCCCACAGGTAAAAACAATCAAGGATTCCTTTACTAAGAACCACATGCTGATGGAAGTTTATCATCGTACACATTAAGCTTTCAAACGGCTTTTACTTACTGAAAACATTTAAGAGAAACCTTAAGAAAAACAGCTGACTTGAGGAGGGGAAATCTGTGTTTGAAGTATTCACTTCCTGATGGCTTAGCTAAGAGGTAAATGAAACAAGAGGAATAGGCTACTAATGGGACTTCACAAGAACATTTAATAACTACTCCAGGCCTCTCAGCTATTAGACATCTTCCGTGGCCAAATCCCCGATTATCTAAAGGTATTCTTGAGATTCTTGATGCTTCAAAGTTGCAGCACTTATTTACACAGTACAGAACATAGTGAGGAAAAGATCACTAAAGTATAGACAGTCCATTAACAAAAGAATCAATTTATTTTAAGCTATATTCTGACATTTTGTACCAATATCTTTGCCTTCAGACACGGCTTATTCTTCCTCCAACTTACAATATATGTACTGTAGATATTTTGAACACATATTCATAACAGGAATATTCAACTAATTCCAGTACTTTGTTCAAATTCCTGACATCGATACATCTTTCATAAAAAATTATGGGTTGTACCAAGAGGACATCTGTGTTTAGAAAGCTGTCATTATGGTGCTGCAAACTTTCCAAAAAAGCTCTGAGAAGAGCAATCAGTTGTTGAGCAGATGCCAAATACGAATGAAATATGACTGACTTTCCACATTTTGCATACTACTATGAAACAACAACAGCCAAAAAAAAAAAAAAAATAAGGTCACATCTTCCACTTCCTTCTCATGTGAAATATTACAGCTAAACTAAATGTCACCCTTGCCCAAGAAATGAATGCAGACTCCAGATCTTTGACAAAAAGATTATGGTCACTGCAGTAGGAAAGAGGCACAGCCAGTGATGTAAGACAAGAGTCAGCCCCTGTTCTGCCATCGTGACCGCGACTGCCAGGGTTGGCACTCCTGCATACAGGATCCAAGAATTCAGGTGATATTGGCAAAGTGTGTTTTGAAGATATTTCAAATGTACCCATCTGTACAGATGTAACTTGCTGTACTTTGGTGGCACGAATATAATCAAAACTTATTTTCATCTCAACATTTTCATTGTTGGTAAAGGCATTGTGGATCAAACACATCTCACGAAACAGACAGGTTAAGAAATAACGATTACCTGGTACCATCATCAGTAACTAAATTAACTAAGGTGCTTCCATGGAACTCCAGAGCTCATTTTTTGTTTTTTTTTTTTTTTTTTTTTTTTTTTTCCTAATTCTGAGAGTGGATATTTAACCTGCTTTCCAGAATCAGAAAACTTACGGTTACATCTCAGTTACATTTCAAGAGATGAAAACAAAACTCTTTTCAGTTAGAAACATCAGATAATAAACATAAATATGTATACAAACATGGACAATAATTGTCCAATAATGGTCTGCCTTTCCAGACACAGAGGCTATGGGTCCTTTGTTTGCTTAGCATGTTGATAATGCCTTTTCCTTTAATTTCCCTTTTTTAATACAAGCCATTACTGGCTGGATTCCCTAAAACAACAGGCCCTAAGGATTAGACAAAAAAAATAACTGCTGTCCATTCAAGGTGCTAATGAATGATCAGAGGTTTCAGACCCATCACTTGATGGCAATAATGACATGCAGAGAGGTCATCACGTTTTTCATTTTTAATTTAAGGCTGATGACTCATTCACATCACATGTGCTGTGGTAATTCAACAGTTATTCATTATTTAGGAACATGCCTGAAAGTGTAAAACAAAGTACCAATAATGGCAGCTGAAACAAAACAGAGACATGCTTTATGGTAGTTTGCTTCCTCAAAGAATCATATAGAACATTATAATCATTATAAGTTATTTCATTTTCATGGCCATAGTCATACAGAAAGAATGTAAGACTCAGGGTATTTGAACTGAAGGAGCAGCATGTCAAGTAAGGAAAAATGAGTAAAAAGCTTGATAAACAGAATAGACTTGCAGTACAAGTTTATTTTATGTGTATGATAGAAAATAACATTTTAAAAGATTAAATAATGTGGTTTCACTCTAAATATAGCATCCACCAACCCGAATATAGGTGCAAAGACGTTTGGCATCTGCCTCTACTTTCAGAATTTTGTTACTGAAAGCTCAAAACTAAATGCATTTTCAAATAAAGAAAAATCACCTACACTTTCCAGTTTCTTCTACTTTGGCACGTTTTTAAGAAATAAAAATTCAGTGTTTGAAACACATGCAACTGTTCCTGTTTCCTTTCCATGCCACAAACCCAGACACATATGGTAAGATCACGTTAGGTCTCGCCTGTGCAGGCACAGAAGCAGATGCTTGGCACTTGTTACTAAAGTGGGGACTAAAGACAGTGGCAGTGCCACCCAGCCCCCAAGGAGAGGTCCCTTGGATCAGTTGTGTGGGGCTAAAACAAGACTGAAAGGTCAGAAAAAATAAATGGTGAGAGCAGATAAAGGGGGTTTCAGTGTCCACAGCTCTGCAGTGCCAGCAGAAAATGCCTCCCTGCTGCCAGCAGTGCCTTGGTGTACAGTGACAGATCTGGCATTATGCTGATTACAATGGCAGAGCTTCTGTCTATCCATTCCTGTGGAGAGACATGAGGCACACAGAAACCTTTGGTAGCTGCTAAGAGCCAGAGGCTTCCTTAAATTCTACCCCTACTGGGACTTCTCTCTGTATTCATGACTAGAAGGCAGTTCAACATGGGTTATGTTTCTTGACATGTGCTCCACTCCTCCTGGAAAAAGGTTATTCATTGAGGAAAGAAGAAAAAAAGAAACTCAGTTGAGAGCTTAATTCCAGCCTGTGAGAAAACTGTAAAGAAAGTGAAAAAGTAGGGGGAAAACTATCCTTTTTTTAAAAAAAAATTTAAATGAAACACACAGACCAAACAAAATGTAAAACAGACACATAGAAAGTGGGTAAAACATACTTCCTACTGAGAAAGGTTTCAGATCCAGTTGTAGGAGTTGTTATTCCACATTCTAAGACTGCACTGCTTTGCCTGTTACAGATCTCCAGCAACATGTAATCACCATTCCTAGGTCAAATTTCAAACTCTGGAATCACAGTACAACAATAAAATGAAATACTGGAAATTTATCCAGAATTTTCAAAAGTGCATTTGAAATGATCTTTCACAATAAAATATGGAGATTTGCATTTTTATACCAAATTATGAGAGGTATCAGTGCAATGAAAATGTGTTTTATTAGATATGAAAACCTTAAAATATATATCCATCGTATCATGGAGTTTTGGATGGGGGGGGTTTAAGGAAATATTTGATTCTTTTTTTGTTACTGTATCAAGACTGACTTGGAAAATCACAAGTGATTCTTTATTGACTTTCAATTTGAGCTTTCAAGACTTAAAACATCCAAAGAAAAGAGGAAAGAATTCTAGCCTGAGGTGTAAAGGAAAGGTAAGTACCTGCAGATGGCACACAGATTAATCTAAGAGAACTTTTGAGCCAAAACTAAGATAGTTTATTACTAAGTGTAGATCAAGAAAATATGAATAATCTTTCCTACACCATTTATTTCATTGTACTGTTTTCATAATAGAGAAATAGAACACTTCTAAACCCAAAGTGAACCAATTAAAAGATGTCAAAGAGCAACTCCACCTTTCCTCCTGTTTTTTATTTCTACAGAGTTCATTAAAAGAGTAAGAATCCTAATTAACAATATCACAAAGAATATAGATACTGGATCCAGGGAACTGCAGAATTATCCAGCTCATGATGGGAGATGGAAAGGCAATGCTGCATTAACCTTCACCCTTCTCCAGAAATGATCATACTCAAAGTTGCTCTTCCTGTTTACCCGGGAACATGGCAATGCCCAGATACATTCCAGCACCACACAGAGCAGGAAGACCTTTCCAGAAAAGGAGGGGGGAAACAAATATAGACCATTTTAACATTTAATTCAGCCAGTGTTAGAGGCAATATTAATTGCACAGAAACCCTGTCAATTTAAAGTGTCAGTAAGTGTCAGTGTTTAAGGGTAACGAAGGAGAATCACCTATAAGCAGTTTAGCTCAGAGGAATTAAATCTTGCTGGAAGACTGGTCTGAGAATCCTTCCCCAGAAGGCCCTGTTTTATATAAACTGGGTCTTTGGTAATAACTTAGACAAATTTTAGTTTTTCAAAAACTAACTATGTGTGCTAATGAGAAGGCGTGCAGAATTGTCTGCTGCAGAAATGAGGGTTAATATGAGCCCTCTGCAGAACTTGTTGAGCATTTTCAGTGCACAGTTTACACATTTGCACTTTCCTGAAGGTAAGTGTCAGAAATTTTAAAATACTTTTCGCTAAAACTTCATGTAAAATACAGAAGAATGATAGAGCAAACTACAAGGCTAAAAAATAGGACCAGAGGTCCTATGTGAATGTCTAATTTCCACCCATTCTTTAAACTCATTGCCATATACTATATATTCTATACCATGTGTATGTTGAGATTTTCAAGTAAAAAGTATTAAAGAAACTAAAAAAAATCTTATTTCTTCTCTCTCAGAACTGCCAATATTAATTTAAAGCCAAAATATATTCTATTATAAATAATAAGAAGTTGGCACCTATTTAACAATCTGTCTCTGTTGGTCCCATTTCAAATGTTCTTTTGCAATGATTTTCATGCTTTGTTTCGTCGCCAGTGTTTCAGGCAAAATTATACGTTTTTAGATACATTTTCTTTTGCTTCCATAAAAGTCTCAGTTATTCAGCCTTAGGATATGCAACGATGATTGAAAACCCTAACAAAAACCAACACAGAAATAATAACACACAATAGTAGCTGAGGCCACAGGAACACCCACAGGTCTTCACACCCTGAAAGAATACCAAAAAATGGAGGAAACAGGAAAGGAAACACAAAAAAAGGATGCAGGGAAAGAAGGAGTATGTTATTGTTGGAGACCATTACTGCTAAAAGCTGTTGGTGTGTTTTGTTCAGTTAGGCATCCCTTCCTTATCAATCCTTCTCACCACACGGAGTAACAGAACTCCTTTTCCCAGCTTACTCACCCATACCTTATTCCATGGTATCTCTTCTCCTACTTTGATCCCATCGCCTCTCCCTCAGGCCCTCAGAAACAGTGCTTTATTTCCCCAGTTTTCCTAGGTCAGGCCTGGGATCCAGCTATTCTCTCCCACAAATAACTCAGTTTACTCATCAAACCCTCCGTCGGGCATGCAGGGCACAGAAAAGCTGCCCTGATAACACCGCCCAGCGCTGTTGGAGCTCTGGGAGAGCTACTTTATTGAACAAGAATCTGGTGTCAGTCCTCAAAGGGACTTTGTGGTGCCTACTTTAACACGTGTATTTATAAATCTGCACTTGCTACATCTTCTTAAAAGATGACAGCATCTGACACAAATCATGTGTTATCTTAATGACATCACTATAAAAAATGTCAGATGAATATATCATGGTGGTGGGCTGACCTTGGCTGACTGCACATCAGAGTAAGAGAACTATTTGTGATCCTAACGGGAAACAGAAGCCTAGATATTCATAAATTCAATTAAGTGATGTGCTGAAATACATTTAAACTACTTTACATAAATTAAAAAAAAAAAAAAAATCCCAGGAAAAAGGCATCATTCATGATTTAAACAGCTCTATAACGTAACTTTACAAGTGAGTTTATTTTATATTCCTGTCATTTATGACTACTAATATTTACTTTTTTTTATAGAACATCTTTTATATTTTTTCTAATATACAATGGCCTGATAAAACTCCTAATGATTGTGCTAAGGCAAGAACAATTTTGGTGTCTAATCAACTGTTTTGTAAAGTAAAAGTTTATGCTGCTGGGAAACTATGACTTAACAAGAGTTCAAGCAAAACTCCTAAGAAACACTGATAAGTGTTCTACACATCTGCGTTTTTAAAGGTATAGAAAAATAATAATTCCTTGGGATAACAGCTCTTACATCAAATAAATGTATCTAAACCATCAGACTGTTAGACTACCCTGGGTCAGGAATGCAGCTACAGTTGACCCTGAGGAACTGGCATTTTATTTAATTGTACAAGTGCTTTGCGCTAACAACAGGAAAGATGCTTTTAATTCTAAATTGACAGCAAATGTGATCTGCAAATTATAACCTTTCATTCCAGCCTGCAGTTGTCTAATACAACTTACTTTCACTCTGTTTCTAATCAATTCTCTCACTTTTAACCACTGGTCATTTTCCCTGCATTTCACTCCCTTTGCTTTCATTCCTACCCTCTCAATTTCAAGAAGAAATTCCTGGCTTTTGTCATGTTCTGACTGTTTTCTGTTCATGCAACAACTGTAATAATTTTGTAGATGTATTTCCACAAAACAAATTCCCTGAAATTATATTTAACAAAAATATGTGTCTTATATTCATTCCTCCCATTTTGAGACACTTTAATCTTTAACTCCTGAAAAGAAATACACAATGTTATGGCCTTTTGAAAGGTGATGGATCCAGCACCTACTGATAAAACACTTCACAGCACTAGACTGTGAAACATCTAAATGTTTTTAAACAAAAATAAAAACAGTTTCTTAATATTTTTGTCACGTAAAATGAATTATTGAATTGAATTATTGAATGATTTATGATCATCAGTTGCAAACCTCATTCTTACTAAAAAATGTAATTACCTTGATTTTTGCATAGTCTTCTTACAAAATTTTTAGACACTAGGATAATTAATGTGATATATAAAAATTAATATATGTTACTGTTAAAGTCATAATACATTGAGACATGTCTATAAAGGCAAAAATATCTTGATTATATGAGACATAAGGAGCACAAAGATGATTACCATTGCAAAATGCAATGGCATAGAGAAGTCTTCAAAGTTTTTAAATTACATAATACATACAATTTTCATAATTTGATATGATAATAGTAAATGATATGTAAACAATAAGTACTGATCAAGTCAAATTAGATCTTGTATTCCAAAAGTCTCCCGCATCTCTCTGTGAAGGAAATTTGCACAGATGAGGCCTCACTAGACCTTCAAAAACTACTGTTTATAATACTGAACATCAGTAGAGCTACACTTACTCTTCCAAAGTCTCAGATAGGATGGCCAACAGAAAAACATCCATCAATGGAAAAATTACAAAGCACTGTAGATTTTATTACTCTCTGTTGATGTAATAATGAAACTACGTTCTTTTATTTGGAACAATATTTACCACTCAGTATGCAGTTTGTGTTGTGGTACATCAGCCTCTCAACTGCTCTTCTGCAAAAGCATCTCTGCTCATGGCTATTTCAACCGTCAAGAAAATTAAACCTGACCCTTGACCCTGCCATGTCTCCTTTTTATTCAAAACCACTAAAATATTTCTCCCATTAGGAGACATTTATTAATGGGGAAACTATGCTATTTCAAAGTGACATTTCCTTTCTAAATTGTCATTTCTTTCAAGTGATCTCAAACCTTGTAAGCTGAGCAACAACTCTGTGACGCTGATTTCAATTCTAGGTAATTGTGAATTGAAGTTCACTATAACTACTTGTGCACTAGCAGAATCCAACCTTTTTATTAAAAGATGACTGCAAATGTCTCTAACAGATGGCCTGATGTGAAACTGGCTTGCTGGGGAGCAGGCCCCTCTGACTTTTCTATTTTCAATTTTATGTCTATTGTGAAACTTGAATTCATCCTTTTCCTAAGAACAGTTACAATTACTCACCCCAACAGATCAGCAACAGTTGGCAAAGAACTCCATAAATAATGGACATGTTATTTGGAGATTCTTTCTTTTCTAGGTTATTTTTGTATAGTTGATATTGAGAAATAAAATAGTTGTTATATTTATACAAGCAGTGTCAGTAAAGAATGCTGGGGCACAACTGGTCAAATGATGTAAAAAAGCATTCACAAACTGGCACACAAACATTTCTGAAACAAAAAGCAGGACTGGATTATCTCTTCTTCAAATCAATTTACCTGAATGGCAGAAATAATTTTCAACACTTTCAAGTACTCAAAGCATATCAAACTCAGAAACTACTTAATTCCTAGCAGAGTCATGACAGTGTACAATGGTCATCCAGAACATGGCAGGGAAAGTGTTGGCCTGTTTCCAAAAAAGCACTTAGACCAACTAAAGTAAAACTTGAGTGGAGCATTGGTACCAAGTCCCAGAGTGCAATTCACAGCCCCCACTTCACCTCCTACGTGTCCGAATTACTGCAGCTACTTCAGCCTTCACTTTTCAATCTCCCAAATTGCAGAAAGGCTGCTGGGCATGCCCAACACCTCAGAGCTTGGTGACACACAAAAGCCTTCTTGGGATTCACAACACAGACCTGATGACACCATGGCTCTCTGCAGGGCCACACAGGCTAAGAGGATGCCATCAGCAAAGCCACAAAAGCAAAGCACAGCCCAGCATCCTGGAGAATAGTGAAATATTGCCATCCATCATTCCTACAAGAACCAATTACAGCTGGAGAAATGAAAGACACTGTTTCGGTACCATCCTTGCCCAGAAGGGATGGATAACTACATCTGAAATACACAGGAGCTAAAGAAACTGGCAAGGATCTCAGTTGCCAAACCCAGTATTTTTCTATTTTATTGAACAATTGTTTACAGCAAAACCAATTATCTCCTTGTTGAAGAAATACCCTCGGCACTTGTCTGCTTCTGTTTTTTTCTTTCTGGCCCCATAAATCTTGAGCACTCGAATACATATTGGCACAGCTCCACTTCAACAAGATCTACATCCTGGTTAAGGCCTTTCCCACAGAGGCAGTGAATGTGTGATGTGCTTGAGCTGAAGAGGCTGAACCTGAGCCCTTCTCTTCCAAAGCAGATACTCCAGCCAGCAGGCTAGTACAGAAAGCATAATTACTTTCTTTTATGACCACATTTCAAATAAAATATGGAGTCAGTTATGCCTTTAAAGAGGAATGGCTTCAATAGAAGTATTAGGTTGCAAATCCCAGTCCCAGGGAAAAAACGTGTCAGGCTTCAGCACTTCTGAAAGGCTCAATGCCTGTTCAGTCCCTCAGCCATGATGGCTGGTTTGGATTCTCTTCTTACAGACCTAATTCTCCCTGTTCACTGTATAAAGAGCTTAGGCCTCCAAAGAATAGCTGAGAATTACATTTTGAAAGCTAAGTATCTGTTCTACACATGACAGTGCTGAGAAGCACTAAGTCTACTATATCTGGTTGCTGATGGGAGCCTTAGCAACTTCCTCAGCTAGCAAGCTGCTAAATTTTCTGTTTAAGGGCTGTATGTATTATTTACCACCCATTTGGCTGGGGTTTCATTTGCTTTTAGCTGTTTTCAGATGGCTCTGAAATAGGCCAAGACAAGAATCAACTTTCTCTTCAATCCAGCAAGCAAAACCCAAAGAAGATAGCAGTGGGAAAGCAGAGCAGAGAGCATAATTAATGTGGCACTTTGCTCCCTTCCAACACAGAGAGCTAACGTTCGTGTTTGGGATTGCAACTCCAACTTCTAAGTAATAGCACAGTGCAATACCCATGAGAAATACTGAAGGCAATACTTCAAAAAACAATTTATAATTTCAAAAAGACATGGAACATGAGGCTAAATACGATTTTTCGTTTCCTTTTTCATATAGAGCATTTTTTAAAAGGGTTAATTCTGAAGAACAGCGTTTTCCTCTGGAACAATATACACTGTGCACTCTTATCCCTTCCTCTCTGCTGATAAGTGGTGGGAAAGGGCAACTCAGAAAAAATGTCATCCCATATCTGTCTTCCACTCAGCACACACTAACCCAATTCTCAAAAATCTCATCAGTGTTCAGCTCATTAAATTCAACTGAAGGATGAGAACGAAGCCGCACCACTCACTGTGCACAGTTTGTGTTTACCAGCAAGAACACTGTCTGCAGTGTTGCTTACAACATACCCTATAGTAGGAAGCATTCTTGTTGGCAGCTTTGACAATTTATCTATTCATATCAAAGTGAAAGAGAGGCTGCTTTAAAACTGGCGATCCTTGTCCTAATGGGAAAAGAAGAATATTAAAAACTATTACAGTGAAATCTCTGTTGCCATAAAAAGGTCGTTGATTCAACAGACAAACAACCTAGTGTTAATGATTTAACAAAACATTTTTCACACAGATTACATGCTCATGCATCAATATAGTATTTTTCACATCAAGAAAATAAAGATAATTTGGTTTTAAAAAGTCAATTTCAAAGAATTGTATGAAAATCAAATACAATGCTGAAGTAATTATGCTCTTACCTAAGCAACATAATTAAAAACACAAAGAAAAGAAATGTTGCCATTGTTTGAACATAGACTCATTAACAAGAGGACAGTCCTAAAAAAGAAAACAATATTGCTGTGAAATTTTTTCAGAAGGCTTTTGATTTGAATAGATGTATTAAAGCAGGCACATAGGCCTGATTTCATCACTCGCTTGTCTCTGTTTTCAGCACATTCAAGCATGAGGGAGAGAAGGTAAGAGGCTGATTTTGACTTTGTGAATTTAACTACATCAACACATTCCTGCCAAATAGTGTATAAAATAAGATAAACATTACAAATTGTTTCAATCATCCTAAACTCAAGAATAATAGAACTCATACAATAATCAAAGGAACAGGGAGCAGTTAAGACTCTTTCACTAACTCTGAAAATAAATTTTTCAGCTCAAGAAAACGATGTTAAAAATATCTTTATTTTGAAATTGTCAGCATACTAAAAAAAAAAAAAAAAGCATATGCAGACATCTATTATTGTACAAACAGGACCACAAAATCAGAAGCTTATCTCCCTCTCTAACTGCAAGCCTCAAAAAAACATTCGCCACATAGCCTGAATATTTTTAAAAAGTAGATTTATGAATGTGTGTTAATAACAGTAGCCTCAAATACAAGATCCACATTATTTTAATATTATATTGACAGTCTCCTGATAACTTACAATGTACTAAATGGTTTTCAAGAAATTGAAATGTAAATTATTTATCAAAACATGAACAGTAAACAGTGAAAGTGATAATGGTATTTTTTAATGCGGGCTTCAAAAATATTTTGCAGATAAAGTCAAAATCTGAAAGTTAAAAATCCAGCAAAACCCATCATCATCAGACAAATTAAACAGTTTTAGTTGCAATCATGTATGCATTTCTCCATAATCAATTATGACAACACACTTGCTTTTTATGTATGAAATAGAAAACTTATTGTGTACTTAACTATTCATTTTATTGATTTTAAGTGTTGTGTTGGTGAATTATGCTATTTAAAAATGTGAGTGTTGGAAATGCTGACAGTTGGCAGGTAGGGGTTTGTTTTGTTTTGTTTTAATGAAGGCTCCTCTTGTGTAGAGTTGAGCTAAATATAGTCACTCTACCTTTGACTCTATCCAATGTATGTGTAACTGATCCAAAGCCATGTTATATAGGTGGCATCAATTAAAATTATTCCCTGACACAGTACCTACAAGTGCAGAGAACAAAAGAGAAAAAAAAAAAAACAATTAAAAAACAATTTTCATATACTAATAGATTCTGAGAGACTGTGTATTGAACTGTGCACCCATTTCAGTAGAGGATTTGAACTGCTTCATGGCAAGATATAAGAATTTAAACATTTCTATCTGTGATTAATTTGCCACTTTTGTAATTTGATTGCATCTTCAATGTTGGAGTTTTTCAGAAATTATAATACTGCAATTAATCTAGAAATTTGGTCAACATTTGGAGTAAGTTGTTATTCGTGATTCACTAACAAGCTGGGGTAGTACAGTCTTGTAGATGTTAACTATATAGAACCACAGAACTATTCTAGAACCACTAGCCATGACCAAGTACTGTTACAATCCACTAAGCTGATAAATCTGGCCATTTATATGTTAAATAAAATACAGAAGCTGATATCCAGGACTGCATCAATAAGATTTGAACTAGAAGTATTGTACTTTGGTATATTTTTGGCTAAGCTACTTGTTTTCAGGAACAAGAAAAACACAAGAAAATATTTTATATTCATCTTACAGAAAACTCCAGAGGGCCCCAGTCAAGGCCTGGAGCTCTTTTGTGCTGTGCAAACACATTTTTTCCTATTCTGGATATATACAGAATGACAGGTCATAAGCTTACCCATATACAATCATTTGCAGGAGCAGCCACAGATGTTTTGTTCCCTGCCCTAAAGAGATCGGAATAAAATTCATCCAAGTTTTGTCACTGACCTCTGAGAGACCAGAATGAAGTCAAAGAAATTCTTGTCTTACAACTATTTCAAACACAACAGAAATACAAAGTTGAAGATGAACAAAACTTAAATAAAACATGATTGCTCTGATGCTGGAGTTCATTTTAAGCTAATTCTATAAACTGTCAGCATTTCTCCGGGCACAGTCTCTTCATGATACTGATTATACCAAAAACCTCCTTCCCAACTAATCTGTTCATTCTGACTTAACTAATGTATACGTGACACCAGTGTTAAGGATCTGCACAAGATTTATAGGCTACCACAGTGTGAACTCATGCCAGTAGAGTCTTTATTACTTTCAGAAAAATGGGGAATGTGATGAACATGTTTGTTGTTATAAACTTTTTTTTTTTCTTTTAAACTAATCCAGCACAGCTTAAATAATTCACTGGGAAGACAAAATATTCATAAAAGCTATACAAGACATTAATTCCTGATGGAAATATCAAAAACCTGCAGCTTTCTGAGTAGCAGAAAAAGGCTGTCCAATTGCTGAAAAAACCCCACCAAAACAAAAACTCAACAACCCAAAACCTGGCATAGGCCAACATTTCTGGTATTTATAAATGCCCGCAGTGTCACCCAGAAAACAGATAACTACTGTGCAGTGTATTAAGATCCTTAGTCCAGCTGGTCCATTTTTTTCTAAGCTTTAAAAACCATTTAAAAAATACAAAGTATTTTTAATAGATTTCAATGGTCTCTTTCTTCTTCAAAATAAAATCACTCAGAAGAAGGATGTTTTCTTAAAAACAATCTGCTATCCAGGTCCACCCTCCCAAGCACGTCCCTTGGAGCTGTTCCCAAACTATCCCCAAAGCACTAGCGTTTCAGCAACTCTAATGACAACTTCTTTTTAATTGTTTGAGATCCTGCAGGCTTCTATCTGAGAACAAAGCATGCACATAAAGCACATTCTATGGCCATGATTCAAGCTCTTTTGAAAATAAATGATATACTGAAACAATGCTATGTTACATAAAGCGGTCTGACACTGGATGCTCAGCATTACACCAAATCATAGCCAAGTTCAATTCCCACCCTTGCAACTGGACATACAAGAAGCACTATAAAACTTACATAAAGCAGCTTTGCATTATGTGGAACCTAAAGCATTTGGTTGAAGTCTGAAGGGACTTTACCATGAAGAAAAGATAAAACTAATTTAGCAACAAACAAATAATGAAACCAACACAAAAGTCTCCTTGATGGTTTGGCAGTGATACATTTTAATCTTACAAGAACATGGGAATATCTAATGAAGTACAAAAGCAATACATTTAAAAGCTGACAGAAGGAAGTTCTCTAACACAATATGCAATTAACCTACAGTCTCACTACTGGAACATATCAATGAGGTCAAGAGCTTAGTAAGAGTCACTAAAAGAATTAGGAAATATATGCCTCATGAGGACATTCACATACACATCAGGCAGGGTTTCTGAAGACACATTTTAAGGAAAGAAAGTTTCTTTTATAAATGAGTATTCTTTTCTGAAGATTTGATAATTTTACTGTATAACTCAGCTGAAATATGACTCAACAACATGGGTAATAGAGCCACTTTAGTAGAGTAAAATGCTCACCTCAGGTACTGACAAGGGGCAAAATATTGGAGAAACTCCACAAATACTTCGACTTACAGCATGATGACTTAAATTATTCTACTTAAACCAGTAAAAGCCACAATACAAATACTTGCAGAGCACTTTAAAGCAGCCTAACTACATGTAACTTTGTTACTAATTTACAGAATTAAGCTAAGCAAATTAAAACAATCTGTAAATTAAGTTTGTGTATTTAGAAATAGACAGTATTTTTCCACGCAGTTCTTCAACAACAGCACTGAGGTACAACTCTTGCCTCTTTTGCTCCTTCTTAGTTCTTATATCTATCAATCTATCCATTATTAGTACTTTTAACACATCAAATGGCTCAGCTATAATGTAAACTTGATGACAATTGATTTTGCAATTTAAAGCAAGAGTTTGAACTGTTCTTTTTTTCCTTCCTTTTTTTTCCCCTCAGTTGGCACTCATTTCCCAGCCAATATAGAGAAAATCGCATTTATTAAATTAAGCCTTGGACTTTCAGAAGACTTCACAAAAAGATATGTTTGTAATCTTCAGTGTTTATTTTACTATGAAACCAACACATTCAGCAATAAGTCAGATTTATTGTGAAAATAAACACATTAGGACCTTATAAATAGCTGTTAGAAAAGTTCCGTATGGTCTGCCAAAAGCCCCAAATGATTGGTTCATGAACTTTTCCTCTGTATGCTCTAATGGCTTGAAAAAATTGTTTATTTTTGACTGGTTATGAATAGATGAGGATTATATTTCATCTACAGTCTCCATTAAAGTATCAGGATTTAGAGCACTTCCAAACTTTTCAGAAACTCCCATTAAAAAAAAAAATAAACTGTTGACAGCAGATATACATAATGGAATGGCAAAGCAGAGTGTTATTTTAAAGCTGCATTTACACAATGAGTTTCCCAATTTACCTAATTATATCCCCCAAAAATAAAAGAATAAATCACGGCTCAAAGATACTGCAAGACTTAATTGGTTTATCTAAATGCCTCTAGCAATTGCTGCAGCATGGGTTAAAGCAAGGAACTGTCTGCTCCTGGAAGAAGGCTCTTACACCGTCCTATACCTGCAGCAAATAATCTTTAACAAGCACAGGAATCTTTTGGTGAGAGGTTGGACACACACCTAGTTGTACAAGATCCTTGCATCCTTTGGTATCCAATGGTCTCACAAATTAACTCCCTGGAAATTATAACACTTCCCCCAGTATCAAGGAGTCAGCGTCAGTTTCCACATCACTCTGATCTTCTCAGATCTTTCCAGCACACAGAGACCAAGTTGCTACCTCGTAAAACCGGGATGGAGAAGTATTCCTCTGAAAAGCAGCCATCTTTCAAAGTGTGCGGAAAGATCAAAGTCCTCACTCTCAAACCTTAAAAGAGTATCTGCAAAATTATATTCCCGTGTTTCTGTGAGTATGAAACCAGCTGTCACTACATTAATAAAATCGTATCTGGGTGGACAATGTATTAGGGAAACTTTTCTCAGTAGTGATATCCAATATTGAAATAACAGGAAGGGCCAGAAAACATTTCAATTTCATGAAAACTGAAGGCTTGGTGTTATTCTCTAATTCAACACTAATAAAAGAAATCAGTTTCTTGGTGGTTTTGAAGGAAATAGGAGAGATGGAGAGTGGCTGAGATCCCAGCACGCAGATGGCTTGTGACAGGGAATGGCCATCGCTGCACGGTGTGGAGCAAACATTTGAATCTAGGCAAATGCCTTGGTCAGTTTTAATTCTCAAAACTGTTCTTTTCTGCAAGTATAAAATAAACACTACCTGCATTGGACTGGTTCAACATAAAACACTGCCAAATGCCTTACTTAGAGTACACCCCAAGCTCCAGCAAGCCCCTGCAGTTCTAGCCACCCCTCCCACTGAAAGCATCACCAATGCATTATCACAAAAATTTTCAGCTTTGGGTTTGAGAAAATACCCCTCCCCCTGTTTTTAAAACAAATGTAAGACTCTAATGTCACCTGATATCCATCAGAAATTAGATGACATTCCAACTATAGAAAAAAAAATGCAGCAGAATTCCTCTTAAGTGAGCAAAATTACCTCCTCCTAAGTAAAAGTATTTTCTTTTTCTTTTCTTTAGTTACTTTTATGTGCTACAGCAGATTTACCACATTTTGTATTAGTTTCTGCTTGAATGAATAATGGAGACATGAGCACTTGTATAAACAGGGAAAGGTATTTAATGAACATATTGTACATACTAAGGAGGCTGATTTCTGTTGGAAGCGCATAGAATGCACTCGTCCAAGTGCATGAAAATCCCACATTATTGATGCATGAGTTTTCTATGAACTGGGCCAGGCATAAACTATCAACTGCATTTAAGCACTGAACCAAACGTGAGAATAGGGCANGGAAGAAGCCACAAATCACATCTTTATTTTTATGTTGATATTGTTTTAACTTGTAAAAGCAATAATGACCATAAAACAGAACATATAATCTGACCATTGCATTGTCTTCCCCTGCTTTTAGAGTTTTAAAAGACTAATTTTATATGAATGCAATTACATTTTTTTAAAGCAATCTTGTTAATGGCTCTCAAGAGCATGTTTCAACACAAGCTTTTTAAGGGAGTACTTAAATATGCATCTCCACTGCTTTACTACTGTGCATGCACACTACAACCCTGTACCTTAACTAGTAACCTACTTGCTTTTCTCCCATTTGGGTCAACTGAGAAAAAAAATATATTGAAACCATCATGAGTATTCAAGACTAGCTGTGACCTTACCTTCATCAGCTGAAATACTTCAAGTCATACAGGACACTCCAGTATTTTCTATACTTACAATCCTAAAATTTGTATCAGCTCATGGGCTGTGAAACATGCAAAATTTTATACAAATTTTTGGAAAACACCAGAAATTCCATTCCATATGAAAAACGGAATATATGAAATATTTTAAAAGTAAATTGCAGCTTGGTCTCACTGGAAGATTTCCTGGGCAAATATTCACTAGAGTGGAAAGACTTGCTATCAAGCAAAATCATCTCTAAGAAAGGATGAGCTTGAATAACATCCCACATCCCATTCCCTTTCCTGTAAATATCCATCTGACCTCCATGGCTCATCAAATCCAGTGAAGTCTCTAATCCAGGGCAAAGGGGACAGCAGAGCCTACGTGATAGGAAATTTTGGTTAATAAGTGAGACAATGCATAGTTCATACAAAGAAATCCAATTCCATCAAGTTGGATTGGATTGTCCTTGTAAGATCCTTCCCAGGACACTGCTTTTCTGAGGAGCCTATGTGTAGTACTGTACTCATCCCTGTGGGCATTTACTTTGTTGTCACTCACCTGAAAATTTATTATCTCACATTTCTGAGTGCTGCCAGGTCAAGCACAGGTCCAGCACACATTTTAAATTCCAGCTTTGTGCCACACAAAACTGACGCTGCTTCTGAATTCACAGCTGTCAAAGCCACACATATGTGCACTTCTCTGATCAAACTACTGTCTATTGCAGAAAGAACCTGCAACTCAGATTACCTATTCCTGGATAAACAAAAGTCGTCTATATTTAAAGGGAGGAGCTTTTCAGGGATCAACAAATTCTACAGGAGTCCCAAAGAAGGAAAAAGGAGTTNAAAAAAAAAAAAAAATCCAACCCCTCATACAAAACAGAAAATACTAAACTGATGGTATTATTTTTACATAATTTTTTCATAAGAGATGATTTCTCTGTATTTCCATTTTGAAAATTCAAGCCTGCTGATCCCAGATGACTGTGTTCCTCTAGAACTGCAATTTGTTTCATTATGTTTTCATTCATTTTCATTCTCTTCATGAGCAACAGTGACATTTGAAAAACCAAAAGAAAAGGACAGAGGAGTTGGAACCTCATATTTACAGCCTATTTATAGCATTTGCCATGTTGGACACCGTTTTCTGAAAGATATTATTAGATTTGCCAGCAAACGTCCTGCTGCTTTTTCAGGACCTTCTGGGTTTGAGCTACGAAGGCAAATGCTGAGGCTTTAAAAGTCTGGCTGCAGCCAGAGTCTCGAGTGAGCTCTTTGGCTTCCTACACGTTAGAAGCACAAGAACTACCAGACCAGACTATAAGTCCATCCAGCCAAGAGGCATGTATCCCACTGCAGCCAGTAGTGGAAACTCATAATAAATGCTTATGAGGAACAGAGTGACACCTCCCTCACGTTCTCTCCCACAAGCTGGGCACACCACGTGTGTTTCATCATCATGTAATCCCTGGGAGGAGACAGCAGCATGGCCTGACACAGGCATCACACAGGCAGAATGCTGACACGGTGGAACAGAGCAGGCTGATGCAATGCGGGGTTGCTTTGGCTTTTGTCAGGTTTCCTGCGAGGTCAGAAGTGTGGCAGCAGCAACCAAAGTAGGTAGAAGCTGCCCCAACAAAATGGTCATCAGCATTTTAGGCCTCCCATAAGCATGAAGCTGCAAAAGGAGCTTCTCCAGCTCTCTTTCCTTCCTTCCTCCCCCAAGAACCTCTTTAAATTCATCTGTTCAAACAAATCTCTCAAAATCAAAGTTTTTGTATCTCACTTACAACAGCAGACACATCAAAAGGGTAGGAAATACTTTGAATTAACATTTTGGTGCTGATTCTTGTACGTCTCAAACTTGTACATGGCTTGGGAAAATTTAACCCTTACCTAATACAACATATGATAAGGAAACAAAAGCAGCCAGAGGCCCCAGCACAGCAACTCTGTCTTCATGATTTCCCTTGAATAGTACTTTTCTCTTTGTTGCTAAAACCACTGTTCATTATTTTTGTTCAGAGACTTGTTCATCTATTTAAAAAATCTGTAATATTAAGTATTTATACAACAGCTCTGTAACAATTATCACTGTGACATAGAAGAAGCAGCAAATAAGGTTCATCAAAGTAACTGAAGGGCAGCAAATGAGCTTTGTTTAATTCAGATGTTTTATTGGAAGGAGTAGGCTTCAGTGCCTCAGTCATGCAGCAGCAGTGTCGAGGGAATAAACTGCTAGAAGCCAATTAATTAAAAAGCTATGAAGGGACAACATGACCTTTCATTTTCCAAGTATTTGTAATTATTTTTTTAAAGACTGAATAATGATGTATTTATATTCAAATATATAGAAAATGTGATCAATTATGCATACTTTATCATAACAGAAGAGCAGCAGAAATACTCTAAATTTTACATTGCAGTCTTTCATAGCCATTTATGGGCCTTCAGCTAAGAGTAAGAGACTGTCATCATTAACTGAATTCAATTTCACATTGCTAAAATTGATCCTATCAAAATAAACCTACTGGCAAAACTTTCATTGCTTCTTTCCAGCCAACCATAAGCAAAGGGAAAGGGGGCTCAACCTATTTCTACTTTAATCAATAATCTCTTTAGATGGCATCCTCTGTGTTCCTCACTGACACTGCCCTCTGAAGAGCCATTCTACAGTTTTACTCAACCAGAGACCAAAAGAAAGTGAGCACTTTTTGTTTCATCACACTGTGATGAATCAAGGCATCACTCTGTGATTGTCTTTTCTGTGCCCCATCCACTGAGACCTCACCACCATGAGCACGGATCAGATACACATTCACATGCCTCTGAGTTTTGTGTAAATCGTGAAAGTCGTAGCATTCTTCTGGTCAAACATACCAGTAACATCAGAACAGATTTAGGCTAGTTAGGAGAGACTAAAGGTTAAATACTGATTGACAAGAAACTATTAAACTGAAATGTTTTCATTGACACCTCATCTCTATGAGCTCAGCAATCTGAAGTCATGCACCTATAAACAGTAATTCTGCTGTGTCTGAAACCTTAGCAAGCTGCAGACTGGAACCATATCAAGACCAGAAAGTGATTTACACAGCTGTCCCTGTAGTAGCTCTGCCTAGGGAGGCACAGTTGAAGGCTTAGACTTCTCTTCTAGAATGCTGTACAATAGTGCAGTACCTCCAAGTGCTGCACGGCATTTTCAAGAGCTGTCTAAAGCCTAAGTCTGAACTATCAGATAGAACAGCACATTACACACATCTTCTCAATTTTACTTACTTTGAAAGTGCCCACCAGGCTGTTCTACAATGGAAACCTGAAAATTAACATAGCAAGCTTGACAAACATCTATTGAATAGTTAGCGGGTGTTTTCACAGTAAAACTACTAAAAAGTGCCAAAAGTATTCAAAGTACTGTGGTTCCAGGCATTTTTGTAGGCTCACATAATAGAGAGGGTTACACCCCGCAGACCTCTGAAATTTTTACAGATGTTCTTACTTCTTTCTATTTAATCAGGCCATGCCTATTACTTAGCAGAAAAGATAATTTGAGAGAAAGTATTTTCATGCCTTAATCACATTAGCTGGGTTCCAAATTAATTGCTACCTTTAGGCATTACTTTTAGTCACGGCCAACACTGTCTGTTTGGCTTCTCTTTCTTTTTCAATATGATCCAATCACATGTATCAAAATATAAGTTTATTAGTAGACTTCATAAAAATAATTAATAATAAATAAAGCACTTATGCCAAATAATTTTTATAAATACAAAGTTAAATGCAAAACTTGATAGCCAATAGAGTGGATTTATGGCACATCTAATGCAATGTCTGCTGTTGTCACAGATATTGTGACACAGATCTATGACCTTATTCCCAGATATTTACAGATGTTACTGCTATTTCCTAACTCCATGGTGTTTCTCAGCTTGTCTGTGGACTTAGGAGTTTTCTGTATTCGTGTACATTTATAAAGTAGAATGATCTTTGTATGCCATTTTCTCATTGAAAACTCTCTATCATTTTAGATAGTAGAAAGTTAATATTTTGTTGGCTCTCTTAACAGCCACCATGCACTGTGTTTAGCAAGACATCCAGTACTATACTATAACTATTAATCAAAAAAACCACTGGTAAACTTTTCTCCAATAACCCCCATTCAGATGTGGGTGAACATGACTGAGACAAGCCAAGACACCTGTGACATTCAGTGCAAAAAAGCAACACTGCCCTTCACCTTGACCTTTTACATCTCTGCTGTATTTACAGGAGGAACAAATTTCAAATACAATTAATTTTTTAGTTTAGAAAAACCAAAGGCAAATTTTAAAACTAAAATACATACTACAGATGAAAATCATGGTGGTAGAAAAACTACTATTTGGTCAAGTTTTTAAAAGGAAGAAACACAAAGCATGTTGCATGAACCACCAGACTGTGTAGTTCCTCATATTATCTGGAAACCAAAGTGCTGAAGGTTGTTGAAGCCAAGATGCAGAAAACATAATCTCAATTGGAAGGCTGCATCCATATAGGGAAACTAGCAGCTGCCCTTCAGTTTGTCCAGAAATGTGCAGGCATAAAATGATTATCTAAAGTGAAAGGAGTTGGATCCAAATTTCCCAAAAGAGGAGTGGACTGGAAGTGAAGGAGGAGTTTTCTTAGTAGAAAATTGTTTAAGAGGAGAAGGTAAATAAGCATTACCCAGCTAGCACCAGGCTGTCAACTTTAAGTGAGTTAAATCAGTGAGATGCAGTAAGTCTGAACCACAGTGAAAAGATGAAAATTCAAAAGCCTGAAATATTCTATATTACCATAGGGCATAATGAATTCATATCTGTCACTACCAGGAAATGGGATACAAAGTTATATAAAGGTCAGGAAGCACAAATCAGTCTAATAGCACTTTTGTAATACTTTCCATATTACATACTATCAAGAATTATTTCCCACACAGTTTTTCTTCTTTACTTTAACAATCCATGTATACACAATTTCCTGACACAATGGAAAGCCTGGCATCTATAACACCTCAATAAAATCAGTGCTAGTGAATGGCAAAAAAATAAAATATTTCAGTCTCTTGCAGTCTAGTTCTAGAATACATTTATAGCCCTGTTTTAGGTTCAGTGATAGCTGTCCTCAATGCACACAGATGAGGTGTGTTGCCACACTGAGTACTGTATTTAAGATCTACTTCTATAATATTTTTTTTTTCCTGGCTAATCAGGGAATACAAATAGTTGTTAAAAATTTCATAAAGATGAGAGAAGAGAAAAACAGAAGGCAAGAGAAGAGACACACCAATTATTTCAGCCTGACTGCGTCATTGTCCAGAATATTGATTTGTCCCAAATTTTCCAGTATCTGTGAGTGCACCTAAGGGAGCTGACACTGCAGGGACACACTGGCCTCAGCCATGTTTGGCTTGCACAGAGGTCAGTCTGTGTGCACAATTCTGGCCCATTGGATCTACTGCACAGACACAGACTGAAAACAAAGCACACCCCCATCCAGTCCATGGATCCATATTTTTGCCTACCAAAAAAATTACAGAGCCATGCAATGTTGCCGTAGTGGCACATCTTTCCCAAAGTGCTCACTGAGGCTCTGGTCACTTCTGAAGTTTCCCATACAGCTGCCCAACCCCCAGTTATAACATCTGTGGCAATGGCATTTGACATAAAAATGGATAAAGCTACACTAAATACAGTGCAACAGTACCATATACCAATTTGCAGGAAACAAAATACTGGCTGAATTTTGCATGGGGGGG
>VXAC01004154.1:1413632-1481878 GCA_013399225.1 Rhipidura dahli | reverse complement strand
ACAGGTCCAGCACACATTTTAAATTCCAGCTTTGTGCCACACAAAACTGACGCTGCTTCTGAATTCACAGCTGTCAAAGCCACACATATGTGCACTTCTCTGATCAAACTACTGTCTATTGCAGAAAGAACCTGCAACTCAGATTACCTATTCCTGGATAAACAAAAGTCGTCTATATTTAAAGGGAGGAGCTTTTCAGGGATCAACAAATTCTACAGGAGTCCCAAAGAAGGAAAAAGGAGTTAAACTGACAAAAGTCTCATGAAAATATTTAAAATAGGAAAGGCTGAAAGACAGGAACAACTATTTTCTCATTTAGTTAAACATTCAAAGTATGCATCTGAAGTAGTATTTTCTGGAAATCCAGGAAGCAGAATACATCTTTTACGTTAAAAGTCAGAATTTCCATTATAGGTAAAACACCAGCCCAGTGAACATGGTGATTGTTACTGTTTCCTTACAGAAGTGGGGACCCTACCTTAAAGCAACACTTGGTGCCTTTTTTTTTTTTTTAGTAGGCTTTTGAAAAACACTAACCCTTTTCCCTAAAATGACTTTGTTTTTTTAAGATATAACTTTCTCAAGGGATGGAAGTATGCTGACACAGAAGAGTTATTTCTTTAGGGAATAGGAAGTGGGAGGTTCCCCCTCCAGTTGCAAGGTAACATGACAGATTTCATAAATTGAGGAAATGAGCATTAAATTCAATCTGTTTTCCCATATAAAATACTATTAATGATACATTAACTTACATAACCAAGGCAATCTCAATAAACTTTCCAATTATATGTGGGAAGTTTTCTTTGAGATTGACATCATTAAAACCAATGAAAATTAATGCGAATACCACAATGTTCTTTTGCACAACAACAGAGGAACGTTCCCCAAGGGAATTTACAAGGAATACCTATATTTAGCAGCAATGCAAAATAAAATAGAATAAAGCTGGCATTACAGCAGCCCTTATTAATGCCAGAAGTTCAGTTTTCTTTAAAGATATAGAAGAAGAAAAGTAAAGGACAATTTTTTAATTGTTAACATGGCAACTATACATCTGATTTGGAATACAGGATGCTAGGAAAGTTGGCTGCAACAAAACAAAATCAGCAGAAGAACAGATTATATATGTTGCTTCAGTAAATAATGCTTTCCTGTGGTTTGAAGGATGACTGGAGTAGAAGAATCTTTCAGCAACTTTAACTAAAACTGAATCTGCATTACATTCATCACCCCATTGATGACAACAGGAAAACAGGCACACAGTTGTTCAAGTATGAGGTTCTGCCTTGAGACTTTCCTTTCTTCCCCTTTCCCAATTTAGGTCAGGTTCTTTTCTGTTACTTCCAAATTAAATTTGACCAGTAAAACAACATAACACTGGGCAAAAGATTGTGCAGTGCAGAATCTATCCAGAGTGGTAATTTCTCTATTAACTGAAGTAATATCAGCAGTTTTTCCTCATTTTCAAACTGCAAAACCTTTGACTTTTTTTCCCCTGGGACTTGAATTAGCAAGTGCGTGCAGCGAGGGACAGAAGGGGGTGGCTGGGAGCACAAAGGTGGTACACACTTTGCCACACCCTCTCTTCACATATGCTCCTCCAGTTACATTCCTTTGTGGGTCTGTACATATAGCTGGCTAGGTCTAATTTAAAATTCCTCACTTGAACAATGCATTCCTGCCTGAGTGCTACACAGCTGCTTCCGTCATTCAGAATATTTTGCAGGAGCTTGGCTTTGCTTATAAGTGAACCTCTCTCCTAATGTCTGCTATAAATTAACCTCGGAGTGCAAATAAAGGGAGTTTTAGTGCATTATGATTGGTGAATTTCCTTGTGAGAAAATGCTCAACAAACAATAAGAAGGAACAAAAGAAAAATTAGCCCAATGATAACAACATTTTAAGCGTATGTATTTCTGGGAATTGTATTTGAAACTTTAATAATCAACAGCAGCCTTTGTCAATGGAAATCTTGCTTCTGTCAGGAAACCAGGGAAAGGGAAATGGTAGGCAAAAGGGAAATGGTGGGCTGGCGTATTTCATCTATAAAACCATAGCCTCACAGGTATTTACAGACACTGTCAGACAACATTAACATATTGCATTTTATATATCACATTATCTATCATTTATACAAAGCATTCTATTAATAATTTTATATTATTTTACTAGATGGGTACCTGAAAGCTGTAGCCAGGCCTTCTTAGTGCTCATATAATCAAACCTTATACAATTAACTTTTAAAGACATATTTGATTGCAATGTTTTGAACAGTTAAACAGCTGCTTGGATGGGAAAACATGTAACTTCCTGTTACAGTGGTTCACAAATTCCTGATTTTGTTGCCTTGAATCCAGAGCACCACCACCACGCTTAAAAAGAAAAAAAAAAAATCCAAAGCTAATTAGTTTTTAAGACAGGGTCATTTTTACAATGTTCAGCTTATTAAATGCATTGTAATAAAGCATATATAGAGATGAGAAACTACTTTGGTCAGTTAACTGTTGAAATTTTTTTGCAAAGACAATGCAAAAGTGTTCAATATCGTGCCAGTTAATACCAGCATAGCTGTGTGGCTCATAAGTAACAAAAACCCAAATCTGATATAAAGCCACCCACTAAGCTGAAAATATTTAGAATTACAACCTTAGCATGCTATAATGAAGGACTTCACAAGCTTTATATTCTTATTGTAGACAGCTCGTACATTAAACATTTGATGATGTGAGAAAAACAGGACACTGTCTGAGCAAAAACCTTCTGTCCAGCATAGCAACAAAAGTAAATATTTCCCTCCAAAACCCTTAAAACTGTAAGTGAAGCTACTTTTATTACTTATACAGTATGGACTTTATCTTCTGGGTGGCCAAGTATGCACTAAGCAAAAGAAAATGAAGTTGTGTAAAAAAAGAAACTCTCTCAGACCTTTGTGTAGGACTACATGGAATACTAAGTCTTTCCAGAATTCTGAGTTGTATTTCAGTATTTTGTAAAACTCTGCATACAAACTGGCACAACACACAGCTGAGAGGGTTTGTCACATGCCAAACTCTGGCATTTCAAAATAGTTAAAAGGCAACCTACTAACATATGAGAAATTTCCACCGACAGCAGCAGCTGCATGGCCTGGTGGTTTTGCCATGATTAGCCTCCGTTACAATTTGATGACTGAATTAAGTTATCTGCCAGCACTTCCAGCTGGCACAACACATTACTTTCTGGTGTCATGCTGTTTATCCATGGCCAGTGTTGTGACATGCTGAGCTCCATGTTTATCCTCTTTTAAATCCTGGAAATTTGTGCAAAGTACTGATTTCTTTAAGTCATCGCCAATCCAGGCCTTATCAATTTTAGTTTTACATAAATTTCATCAAAATAAACTTGTAAGCAAATGAAATTTTCTCATCTCTCCACATTGTAGTACTGTACATGACAAGACTGGGAAACAAGATGGTCCAAAGATGCAGCTAAATGTCACTTGGAGGCAAATGAAGTTTCATGTCTTTATATTTCCTGGTTTTCAGATTGCAGCAAGAACTGAAATAGTCCCTGAAAGATCAGTAGAAACTCAGTGTAGTCCATGCAGACGGGTCAGGCTGCACATCTCCTCGTCCCATAGTCACAATAACAAAACTGGCCTGCTTCCCCCCACTATCATTTAATAGATAGCTGCTGTATCAGAAATGGGAGACCTGTACACCCAGTGTGTTCATAAGCTGCATTGCTCCTGGTATTGTGTTTCCTCCTAAAACACTAAGTTTGAAACTGTATACAGCTGGCCTCAAATTTCAGAATCTGATTTTAAAAACAGTGATAGAAGAGCAATGCCATTGTCAAGGCTCATTTAAAGACACTGGGAATAATTCACAGTGGTACTTTGAAAAACAACTTGTGAAACAACCATTTCTTGTCCTCTCTGATGTTAAAAGAAAGCTTAAGTGGTTTTGTTTATATTCCATTATAGTACATATCCACTTCACAAACACAACTCTATTTATTACTCTGAAGACTTATTAAGGACAACAAGCCTCCACAAACTAGAACATGCTTCGTGTTCCATTTCAAAGCAATAATTTCTCTATTCAGTTTCCTTTTCTTGAAAGGAGAAACATATTTTAAGGTGAATAACTTCTCCAAATGTAAACAAGGAAGCAAGGACAACCTTCCTGAGAAAGAAAATTAATAAAAGGGATGAGACTTTACACAGTCCTATGTTTGCTAATCGCAGTCACCACATACTTCTGAAAACAAGGATAACCCCTTAATCAGCATTATACCAAACTCACAACTAAGCCACATTTATTCGTTTTTGAGATTCTCTTGCAAGATAAGCATTTTACTCATGCACCATTTTTAATGGCACTGACCTTTATGATTTCCAGTACTGCATCAAAACTAGGTGGCTGCTACATAGGGTCCCACACAGAGTCAACAGGTAGGGTCCTCATCTGCCATGCCACTGAGTTCCAAGGATGAGACCCAACCAGCTCCTTTTGCTCTAAGGCTGGCCACACTTTCCCCCCTGCCCTAATTACAGCAGGAGCTCTAATGGAACATTATAACTTTACTGGCCAGCTCCACCATAGTGCAGCACCTGAGCACTTCCAAAAAGTTTCCCTCTTTGCAGTTGTAATAGTTCTGTTCCCAAGCCCATATTAAAAACCGCTGAAAATAATCAAGGAAAAAAACAATCATCCTTACTTGCTTTTCTGAAATCAGAATGAGTTTGCAATGGAGTTTTGGTTTTGTTATGTGGGTTTTGGAAGGGGGAGGAAGGGGTGATGGTCTTTCAATTAATGTGAATGTGAGTCTTTCTGGAGCAAGCGAAATGTGTAAGGAATGCAGAACGGAGCCCTTGAGGTATTTGGGGGATGGTGAGGGAACAAATTTAAAAGTGACTGAGGTGCCTCTGTAAAAACCATCTACTTTGTACACACATGGATGTTTCCTCATTAAAGATTCATAAGAACTTTATAGTTTTAATGCACATGTGGCCAGTGTTACAGTTCAATAGACAAAACTCTTAAAAAGGAAACAAACAAAAAAAAAAAAAACCCAAAAAACCAAGGAAAAAACAAAACAACAAAAATAGAAGATACTTTACTTTTTTTTAACTGACTTTCTTTTCAAGGGAGATAGAAACTTCCTTTTTTAAACACCAAAGCACAGTTGCTGCACCAGCCTGCCATTCTAAGAAAGGTCTGAACAAATGAAAACCAAAACAATATTTCTGCTGTAATTCGTATTCACAACCAGTGCCCTTTTCCTGCTTTTGAATTTCTGCATTTTCTTGCCCCAAAAAAGGATGAAATCACGTCCCCCAGTCACAAGCCTTTTTTACAATCCACAAGCTGTCAATGAGGAGCACCTTGAATGGCTCCTTAGCTGCAAGGGATAATAAGGCAAAAAATTGAGAAAAGGATTAGGGAAGGGAAAGAAAAGCCCTCTCTGTTTTAAGCTGAAGGCTTGAACATGGAAGACTTAGCTCTGGACTTCTGTAGGTCAGCCCAGGATCTCACAACTTTAGCAGGATCGACTCACTGTTTAGGAATGCAGTGATTTTCTTTCCTTTATGATCAGTTTTTCTAGGGTAGGTTATACTCCAGATCTGCTACAGGCTGTTGTATTTCAAAGGTGGAGACATTTCTTTAAGAGCAGGCATAATGGAGATGTCTCAGAAGCTGGGCAATATTGACATCTCCCATTCTATTACTTAATTTCACTGGAAAGGTGAAGGGCTTTTTGCTCCTCTTCTCATTTTCTTCCATGGTCAAAAAAACCCATTTGACTTTCCAGGGGTCCCTACATTTTTCCCTTTGCCTGGAAAAAATCACAGACTTTAGACAGAAGACAGACAGCCATCAGCAAACCCTCAGCAAAGCACCCAAGCTGGTATCAGACTGAGGGAGGGCAGAGTTACCTGTATTAGACCTCTGGCATAGTTTTGCAAAATAAATGTTTTGCAATAAAGCAGCAATTGTACGGATTGTCCTGCAGAGGAATTAAGAGTTTTTAGCTTGACTTTTTACCCCCAAGACACTCTTAAATAATTTTTTCCAATACAACACAGACCCTTCACTCATTGCCAGTTTCCCCCTACAGACCCCTGCAATGTGTATCTGAAGCATGTTATTTTTAAGCAATATGAGTTATTCCTTCTTCCTCCTCATTGTGAGGAGCACATGACTCCCTCTGCAGTATCCACCAGCTGTTCCAGGGATAAGGAACACAAAACATACAGCCAAATACAAGTCTCTACCAGTGTCCTTGGCAGGCTTAGCCAGCCCTGCTCAAGTAACACCTTATGCCTGATGGTTTGGGCAGGTTCAGAACAATGAATTTTCCTCCTTTTTCAGTAGCTCTTTGGTACTCTCCGTTCTCCCTGTGTGAGCATCACCATCCCAGCACCTGGTCACAGGTATCCTGTATTTGCATCTTCCCAAGTCACGTCCACTGCAGTACCAACTTAAATTTTCCAACCCAGCTTTCTCCATCTGGATTTTTATTTTATCTCATACTCAGTTTCTTCTTCTCCTGTATTTATCCTCTTTTTACAGTTTCCATTAATCTTTTTAAAAGCAGCAACCTTAGTCAGAGAGCTGTGTTAATATCACCAACTACAAAGATCACCTTCATCTCCAGTTCAGCTGAGCACGCACGGTTCCCTCACGCTGGTTAATGTGCTGCTTGGCTCAGTGCTCTGACACTTCAGTGCAGCTGAGAAGCTCAAAAGGTATTGCTCTGCAAACCCTGATAAAGTAGGCAGTCTTCCTATACATTCATTTCTAACTCTGTCAAGCTTATTATAATAAATCCAAAGCTAGTGTCCCTTTATTAGTAAAATATTTAGTGTTCTCTCTTTGACTTTCATTCCTCAGAATTACTTGGCAAGAAATTTCTCTATACCCTCAGATAATTATCTCACTATTGGCCTCAGGAAGACAGAATATTTTTTTAGCAAATGACCACATGTGTGCCATGTCAGGTTTAGTTAGAGATTAATAATGGGTACTATTAATCTGCCTACAAATTTTCATGCTCACGGTATTTCACAGCTACATTGAGATTGGCAGATTAGACCATACACAATAAATGTCAGTCTCAAAAGCATGCAACTTAGCAGCAACAGGGAAGATGGGAAATATACAAACTGGACCAATTTAAGTTTGTCCAATAATACACCTTAAACCCTGACTCAGTATAAGCTTACTTTGCTTCACATTCTATTCTATTATTAAGTATTCCATGGGTTTATACAAAAATTATTGACACACTCATGCCCACATCTAACATGGGCAGAGACAATGAAGTTGACAACTATACTGAAGCATACTGGAAAGAGTAAGAGCGATTCCCATTATGACATCTGGATTTCTGAGAAAAAGAAGGGAGGATATTTGATATTTGTCAGTATCAGGTATTTGATACATCACCATAAAGAAACTGTCTGAATTCCTAATGGTGCTATCCTATAGCCTACAGCCCTTAAAACATTATTTCTTATCAGTCTATTAACAAGTAATATCAACATGAAAAGGCAGATAATTCTATAGTCCAATTATCAATTTTTTTTCTATCATCTTATTCTTTGTATTTTTCCATTCATTCTGCTAAAATCACCTAATCTGACTTGCCTGTAGTAAAATAATTATTTTTGCAATTAATGCTTTTATTGCTAAGTTCGAATAGGTCATTCAGGACTGAAACAGAAACTTTTGTCATTCCATAAGACCAAAATCTGAGAAACAACATTCTTTTATTTTTATTTTTTTTTCTGTTTTTTGTCTTTTTCCCTCATTTTTATAAATATTAAATATAATTATTTTTGGCCTTCTTGGCTAGATTCAAAGTTTTTCTACATTTGTAAAATTATCCTTTTTTAAGTGACACTAAGATATTAGCATTTCAGGTGAAACTTTTAAATTGTTTTCTATTTAGTTAATTGTACAGCTTTTAGATAGTCTCTTTTAGATGTATTAAGCCACTGATATTGTAACTTCATCATCATGGACACAGACCTGGTAATCAGAATTCCCATACTCAGTCCCCAGTGAATGTAGTTAAAGTTCTCCCATCAATGATTTCATTCACTTGGACTATGTTAATTACAGTCCTGAGCCTGTAAATATCTTGGAACTCTTTTCTCTTTCTTTATGAACACAGACCCAGCAAGGTACTTCAAGAGAGACTTTTACTGGGAAGTTTCACCATTTGCATGTGATCCACACACAAATAATGTACCAAGTGCACTTTGTTAGATCATTGATGGCACTGTTTAATACAACCTTTGCAAAAATGTGATGCATATTATTTAAAATCTTGCATGTCAGCCAAATTGAAACAGATCACTGGACTGTGCAAGACCCCATCTGAAACACAGGCAAAAATTTTTGCCAGATTTGAAGCCTGAATATTACAAATCTTAACATAAGTGTTGAGGGAGGAGGGGGGAATGGATACAAATCCCAATTCTGCATGATTTCGTTAAATCTTGGCCAAAGCACATCTGTCCTCAGAAGGAATCCATCTGCTTTAAAATGAACCTCTGTAAGAAGTTAACCCCTGGCTTAACCTACAATAAACCAAACAACAACTAAAAGATCTGATGAAATTATTCACACCAGAGATTAAAAACACAGAATTAGAACAAATCTGTACTAAGCTCTAAGAAGAGACTTCTGCTTATGGAAAGACAAAAATGATCTCAAAATTAAACTTTTAACCTTTTAAGTATTTCATTGGAGAAATAAGTCCACATTTTAGAAGATTTTAAAGAAAAATTTTGTACAAATAATCCATATAACGCTACATTTGTCTGAAGGATGGCAACACTCTTTTAATGACAGTATCTATTTCATTCTAGGAAAACACAATATACAATTCTATCAAACAACCATAAAAACAGGGCATAAAGTATATTTCAAAACAGTTCTATGGTGCAGTAAATTAGATCTCTTTTTCTCCAAAAAGAAATTTACAACCTGTACTCATCTTTCAACCAAGCAAACTAAGAATTGGTATTCAAATTTATAATGGTTCAAATTACCTAAAAAAAAAAAAAAGAAAAGACAAGAAAAGAAAAAAGTAAAAGTAGTCCAGAAGTATGGGAGATGTGTAGAAACTCAAGCACTGAGCATTATTCTAAGCAAAAATCAAGCAGATCAAATGATTCCTGATGTATTTGTTGCTGACGAACATTGTGTTATATAGAATAGACTAGACTCCAGAGAATTTTCTTTAGGATAAAATATATGATAATTCTTTGGGTCTGGTAATAGTCAATCAAATTTATGATGACAATCACTAATTAAAGGTTACCTGCAAATACCATACAAAGGAACCTGGGAACAGGCAGCCCAAACCATCAGGGGGTGGTGCAAGTGTTCACGGGGATATTTTCCTTAGGGGATCTGAAACCTTCCTGTGCGAGACATGGAAAGCTTCAATCACTTCCAGTGCCTCCATCTCTGAGAGAAGAGAGCAAAGAGGGGACAGAGGATAAAGCCCTGCAGCAGTGCCTCATATTTTGTTTCTATCAGTCCTTTCCTACACTGTTCCCTGAAGTCTTTTCTGTGATGTGGTTAGGATGAAGGCAGTCATGTTCAGTTTAATTGTCTTCTATAAAGTTGGTAGGATAAAACTAAATGGGCAAAGTTAAGTATAACAGTAATGATACCTAGAAAGTCTTTCTTTTCAGCAATATAATAAAATGAAATAAATATATTATTAGGAAGATAAAAGCAAATAAGCCAGAAAAGAAAGCTTATGCAATCCCAAGTGTAACATACAATAAATGCACAAAGTATCTGACATGCAAAAGAGAAACGTCAATAAAGAACAAAACCGAATTGCTTTGCCTTTTAGCACAGGGGGATGTAGACAGCTTCCTGGGTAATTGGCTGGTTGGCTGTTCTGCTAACTTTCTGGGTGAGTGGTGGAGCAGAGGCTGCCTTCCTTCAGGCTCACTGCTGGAATATTGGCACTGATATTATACATACATGCATATGCATTCTCCTTCTTAATTTCTTTGAACCCATACTCTTTTTGTCTCACACAGAAACTTGTAAATTCAATGGGAAATGAAAGGCAATTGCACATAGAACAAGTATTGCCAAACTGCCAGTATTGTTCTAATCTATCAGTTCATACTTACCTGACATAAATTTATCCTAGCAGCAGATATAAACAGTGCACTCGTGTAGCTCTTAGTTAGAAGTCTACTACAATCTCAATATTGAAAAAAGAGAAGTACCATTTCTAGTTTTATTTCAGCCTGATTGAAGTAGGAAAATCAGCAGCAGCTGCTCTCACAGTTTACTTTTTTTACATTAGCCCATTATTAAAGTTTGACAGTAAAATCTGTAACCAGTATAAAAGGTTCTTTCAGTCATTCTGCAAGACCGGTAATACCATGCATGATCCCGTCTGCTTTTTGCTGGCTCACCACACTTCATTAGGGTTTGTTTTTCATATATCATCTTCAAATGTTGAACTACACAATGACTTAATAGGTCATTGGAAAAGCTTTGCTTTCACAAAACATTCATTTCATGGAAATCCAACTGAGGATCACAAAATAGTGTAAATGCTGTTTACCCTTCCCAGCAATTTTAAAATAGTAAGTTTTCCTTAAACCCAGTTAACGAAAACAGTATCCACATCTGCTCTTTGATGCAAGTAACATACCAAGAAAATGGTGCAATCATTGGGACTTCAGAGTGTACCACCAGTCCCTTAAACAGCACACTATGGCAACATACACATAAAGTCTAAAACACACAAGCATTTAAATAAATAAATAGAAATCACACAGCTAATGCTCTACAGTTCATTAAAAATGCGAGAGTTTTAGTCAATTGAACCTCAACTTCACTATGACACATCAAGTATTTAAGGAAATGAATTCCCCAGATTCATTTAGCAAAAGAAAGCCTAATGCACCCCGAGTTACGTGAGTTGAAGCAACAGCAGCAACAATGACGTACCTATACCAGCGTTTGTGTAAGTTGGCTCGAGCCCAGAGTCCCAAAGAGTTCATGCTCGCTGCTGGCACATGCTCAGTTCCATGTGTCCTTCATAAATTACAGCTCTCCATTCTTTGTAGGTATCAGGCAGAGTTTCATTTCCCAGCCTGCACCTACTTTTGCCCTAAATTGCCTGCCAGTGAAATAGCTGCTCAGGGGCATGCTGTGTTTTCTCATGAAACATTGGCTGTTCCTGTGAGAAAGAGCTGAGCACTGGGGAACAGCACCTCTATAACACAGAGACACAGAAAAGCCACAAGTGCTACTGAGAGACATTAGGTGGGCTGAAGAAATGAAACTTGGCTTAGCTCACCTTTGTGAGCATTAAACCCTGATTCTTTTATTGAGGAACTGTCATATGAGAAGGTTTTTACAGATTTTTGGGGGAAATGGGCCAAAAATACGTAAGAATATAGGACTCCATGCACACTTATGGAACTGTTTCAATAATAATTGAGGTATAGAACACTAGATGTATAAACAAAATGGCTGTGTTATGGTATTTCAATAACACAGTAAGAACAAGCAGACAGAATGATGTAAGAACACACAATGACAAGAGGCAGAAATATATTTACTTATGATGCAATTCATGTAAAAACAGAGAACTTTTGGGACTTTTCAAAAAGAAGAGATCTAAAACGAGAAAACAAGACTTTAGGGCAGGCACCCATTAGCACAGCAACTCAACACAGAGGTGGGAAGACCAGAAAATTCCTTATGTGAGGATAAACAATAGAAGTTCTGCATAAAGACCATTTTCATCCAACATGCGCTACCAGTGACCCCTAACAAATACTTGGTCCTCCACTTCTGTGCTAATACTTACTATTTTATAATACCATTTTTTAAATTTTGTTTTATGTTTTTCCTTTCATTGTCACTGCTTATCACAGTGTATGAATAAGGCAAGCAGAAAAACTCGAAATTAATGAAGAAGTTATGTCAGAGCTATTAGCTAAGATGAATTTTCTCATCTTAGGATAATACACAATCTGAATACGTGAGTAGATAACTCTATGAAACCAAGGAGGAGCTGTTGTGCAGCAACACAATCAATAGGGAAAAATGAGTGAAATGTCTCGTTTCTCTTCTGAAAGACATTTAATTTGACTGACACAAATAAACTACAAAGCAATCATCACAGACCACTACTCAAACACCTGAATGCATGGAAATCAGACGAGAAGACCTGTAACAAAAGGTCTGTACAGATGACTGAGCTTAAAAAAAAAAAAAAAGGAAAAAAAGGAAAAAAATGTTCACTTTACTGAATTCTCAGTTCTCGAGAGGGCAAAAAGAAAAGCATCACCCCCACCCATGCAGCAATGTCAGCACTCAACCTGAAAGTAGGGACAACAAAAATAAAAAATAGGATGGAAAGCAGAAATTGATTCAACGTCCTCAGCAGATAGCTTTAAATTTTTACTGGGCTTCTTTAAGTAACCATTTGGTCAGCATTGGCTTGTTACACAAGACCAGAGAAAGCTGCTTTGTACAGATTTCCTGAGCCCTGAAGTCACAGTGAATTTCCCAAGGATTTTATTTGCATGTAGACGGTCCAGAGGGGTCTTTTCTATATTCAACTGTATCAGTTTTACAACATGAACATCACTTCTGAATGTTGAACTAAGCTCAAATTGTACTTATCTGAGTATTCAATTAACTGGATTAAAATTAATTTTTTAGACTATAAAGAGAGTACATTGTCATTATGCATAAAATAAATCTTTGCAGATAATAATCTTACTGTTAGATACACTTCAGGCTTTGTGCCCATAATTTTTTTTTAAGGATGTGTACAATTCATGGTTATTTTCATGATGTCATTAAGAGATTATCATATTTTTGGCTTGCTTAGATGAGAAAAGTGAGTATTACATCACTGTTTATAAATGGTGAACCCTACAAAGAGGAAAGGATTAGTTTAAGGATAACAGTACTATAAAATCATATGGATAAAAACAGGCTATGAGTACATTTAGATCATAGATAAGAAAAAGTAGAAATAAAGATTTGGAGCAGCCTTCAAATGATTTGTTCCATGTGATACTGTTTATGCATGAACAAGGCTCACTAGAGTTAGAAATTGCAGCTTGTGACATGAATTTTTGCATATCCAGAGCTGAATCCTGCCCAGGCATTTTCAAGGACCAGAAATATTTATTTCTTGGTTGATGCAGAACTTCAGGAGTTTTCCCTGCTCCTCGTGTTTCACTAAAAAAGGCTAAGAGAGGGAGTATTGGATAGTTTAGCCTGGTAACCTGCTCCAGGCCAGGACTGAAAACCAGTGCCTGTGTTGGGGTACCTTGCTGGCACAGTCACAGCTAAAGAAAGAAACTGTCAGGCTGGCTGAGAAGGATTTACTGGTTGCAGTGGCAAAGACATGTAAAAAGAAAAATTCAGAAAACCAACCACTGGCACATTACAATTTCTTTTCCTGTGACACATTATAATTTTTAGAGCCATTATGTTGAACTGAAGTTCCAGTGTTCTTAACGGGGTGCTGGAAAGCTGTTAATGGAGTGGCTCATTTATGGTGTACATGATGAGAGAGAAAGCTGAACTAATTTTCATTTTATCCCTGGAAATACAGGCTGGCTGCAATCCATTCTGGTCTTACATTCCTAAATATTTTTGTAAAGTTCACATAACTGTACAGTATGAAATCTTAATACAGTATTTAAACTTTGCTCAAATGGGAGAATTGTTCCTTGTGAGGCACTTGCACTTCTCAGAAATACCTAAAAGCAATTAATGGTATGAAAGGGAAAAAAGCATCAAATTCTCAATTTAGCTGCTGACATAGTGCATAAAACACTGTTTTGTTCTGAACACAGTGTACTTTAAACTGCCCTTTCAGCTGAAAAGCATGTCTTTAAGGTCTTCAAAAAAGTATTAACTTGCTTTGCATGAACAAACAAATGGGAATATTGAATGTCAAAAAAAATGGTAAAACACACTTGGTGAAAGTAGTAAATGTACCATGTGTCTGAGTACATATATTAGCTGTAAAACTTTCTTTCATTGGCTATTAATTATAGCATCATACCAGAAGTGTTAGATAGGGCTGAGAGGGTATGCTTTTTAATAAATTTGGCTTCTACAGGCACCTACAGCTAAATTTTTTTTTCCTGATTTAGCATCTTTCATACTTTTCCATAGACAGAGATTAATTGACTTTAAGAGATTCAAGTTGCCCCTTTGGCAGTTTCCTGGGTTATAAAGGCATGATAAAAACATTTTACTTATGCTTCAACAAGTTTCTTGCATTATGCTAACTCAAGTGGCTTATTTTTAACTTAAACTGCTTATTTTTATCAGATGAATCTCACTACCATTGCACATACCAATTTTATTTCATTCTTTCAAGTTAACAAGCAAATAAATATATGCATTTTATTCCAGCACAGTGTTTCTCTCTGTATTCTCCTCAGAAGAAAAAACACTTTCTAAAGCAGCACATAGTGGAATTTTGTAATTCGGTTTTTTTTTTTTTCACAGAATATGTGCATAGCTCAGACTATACAAACATCCTCTATAGCTCTCCCAGTCACTTTCCATTTCAAGAACGAGGCAATTTGTGTTAACACAAGACAGCTTATCATGTGCTAAGTCTGCATGCAATTTTCTCGTGAGAACAACCATTTTGTACCTACTTGACACACGCAGCACTATACTACACCCAGCTAATCAATTCTGTCTATATTAAGAAGTGGGGAGAAAAACTGCCCACAGCTGTTATATTACATCAGCTTTCCTAACTACTTCAGACAACTCATTTTGGGGATTTTTTTTCCCTTAAACTAAACTGGCATAAACCACAGCCCTTCTTTCCATTTCTTTTCAATTCAATTCTATCTTTTTTTTTATTTTGCCTTCTCAGAGATTATTGGCAACACACAAGCATCAGAGAACAAGCCGTGCTTTCTGCAGGCATCCCCAGAAGTTTGGAGGGCAGCAAGCTCCCAGGGTCATTGGTACCCTTGAAGCATTTACAGACTAGCATAATATGAATGAGTAATAGCATGTTTTCATCTGAGACCTCACAGCCTAGTCAACAGACTTGCACTTTTGGCAAACAATAACTTATATACATAGGGGGTTTTGTCCTTATAAGTAAGGACAAATGAGAAATGTCTGTCAATTGATATCAAGTCAGAGATGGAGACACAAAAACAAAAGTTATCAGTAGGGCCCAGAAAACTCTCAGTGGGGGGGAAGGATTGAGTTTGGAGATTCTCTTTGGATACTCCCTTTAACCCAACACCATCACGATGTTGAGATGTTCCTAGTCAGAACTTGGGGACTCTCACATTTTATGTATCAATACTACCAAGTGAGGCAATTTTTTGGTCTCCTTCACAGTAAACATCTTAAAGACCACATTGCATCTGAATATGACTAATATATAGTATTTTCTGAAGAGTGTTATTCTACCCATAGCCTGCAGCTGAGGAATCAAAACCACATAGTGAATGAAAGGATTCAGCTACCAATTCACCTCGCAGTTCCCTTCACAAGATTAGCTCTGTTGTTGATGAACTAATTTTTATCAGCTTGGCTTCCCAGCATGCTTCCCTCTTATTTCATACAAACTGCACTAAAACCACATTTCTGTTTTTCCTACTGTTTCAATCAGTCTGCCTTTCTGTATAGAAACACAGCTTGCATCAGTCCTAAGTAGTATAGTTCAGCTTTATCAATCAAAAAAGATTCTATATTTTGTGACTACAAAGCAGCTGAAATGAAACACTGGTGTCTGTGACAAAGACAGTTCTGTGAAACTGCTGTGCACCCCACTGACCATTTTTATTTTGCCACACTCATATTTCCAACAGAAATCTGTTTTGCTGGGGAAAAAATGCAAATAGTTACACTCCAAAGTCCATCGACACAGCCTGGCAAAGCACTGACATCTTCAACACCAGCGTTGTACCACGTCCATGCCCGCAGTTGGCAATTTGGCGCCCAAGCTGAACCCAGAGTTTTATGCCAGAAGTGGAGGAATGCAATCTCAGCAGTGCATTCAGGATGATGTAAACACCAGTGACAGCCACAGGCAGCACCTGTGAGGGAAGGCAGCGCTGAGCAGGTCTGAGGTCTCACTACAAACCGTGGAATTAAGAGCAAAGACATGGCCTGGTAGCCCGTGTCGTGTCTATCAGAGGGAAACAAGTACCCCATAGAACCAGAGAAATTAATGTGGCAGTTGAGGACACAAACAAAAAACAGGCTTAAGGTATAAAGAAAGGATGAGAAACACACTTGGTTCTGGACCCTTGCGCTAGAACAATGGGATTGATTTACTAACCTATTTTTCAGACTTAATTACTGCTATTTATGAACAGCTCTGTAATATCTCAAAGGAAAGTTTCTCTCTAGATATACTGCTTTTTTTTGCACATTACAGCATAGCAGCTCTACAGCAATAGCCATGCAGGGTATTTTCCTGTTGTCTCATTCTCTAAACTACAATGTATGTGATGTCTAATAGTCTGTGTTGTGGTTTTGTACTGGTAAATAACAAATGAATAGAGGAAAAAAATGCATTATCTTTCCATCACACTGCATTACAAGTACTTCAATGGCTACTCCGTGGTTGTGAGACTTGCGTATGTACAGCCTGTTAGAAAGAGGGTAATGTAATTTTACTTTTAATTTCTAACTCCTCTGTTTCTGACAGTCATAGTAAGAATAATAGCAAAAGTTTTACAACTCCTGACAGAATGCTAAATCTCTCTCTAATACTGTACAGTAGAACATAATGGGTTCTGGCATTTAGAGAGTTTGGGGAGAGTTTGGTTTTTGGTTGGTGGGTCTTTTTTTACTTTTTTTTTTAGGGAGAGCAGTGTAAAAAAAATGGACATACTCAGGTTTTGCACTACTAAATGAGTAACCTATTGTTAGTCACAGGATGGAATAAAGAGTTCCATAAAGGACCACAAAATTAAAATGAAAAGGCAATTTTTAATTAAGTTTACCCAGTTTGACTTGTGACATTGATCCTGCCTCTGTTTCTCCTACTCTGGTTTCTCAAAATTGGATACCCTTCCTCTGTGCATTTCATTAAAACGCTGCCTGCAGCAAAGTGATACTTACTCTGAAAACAATTCACCAGGTACCCCTTTACCAACAGCGAGGAACAACAGTGGCTTTTCCACATCCAGACCCAGGGAATTGATATTTTCCAAGGTTCCTCAGGTCTACTGCTGCTTCTTGCTACTCGTGTAACCAGGCAGGTATTTTCAAAAAGCACCAGTAGCCTCTGCCTGCACTTGGGTAATTGTGCCCACTAGGGCTTCTTCCCAGTCAGGGCACGAATGTACATAAATGACTCACATAAGGTAGAAATGTAAAATAATTGGCATTACACAAACATTAATATACTTTTTGTCATCTCTCTCTCCTGATAAACTGAGATCTCCCACTATTACCAGATTTAGAGACATTAAATAACCTATACAGATAAAAAACATAGAGAGGTGAAGAGAATAAGTGATGAGACAAAAATTGAATGAGAACTTAAAAAAATCTCTAAAATAAGACAGTCCTTGATTTCCCATCATTTCTTTCAAATAAAAGCCTCTTTCACTGATTTTCTTCTTTCAAAATGCTCTCTTCTTTAACATCAACATATAAATATTGTATTACCATCATGCATTTGCTACAGCACGCATAAAATTCCCTATTCATACAAAGTTCTTTATTATTAAGAAGGATGGGTTTCAAGTAAAAGATATAGAACCCAAAAAGCTGTATTTTTAATTGAATGCAATGCCTAAAATATAACATCTTCCAGAATCAGATAATGACAAAATAAATCTGTCAATAAATAAATACAATCAGGTAAAAACTCTGTTCAACTTACACAGTTGAACTTCAACAGTTAGAAACGGTAAGATAATTCTAGCTAATTAACTGATAGGGGAAACTTCTCATTGTAAAATTATTTCCAATTACCAAATCTGTGGTTTTGCATGATGTACAAGATGTAATTCAAATGTTGTAAGTGTTGTAAATGTTAATGAGGAACTCTTATTTGATGCTAAAAAAACCACCTTGGCAGTAAGGAACTGAAAGTATTCTGGTGCTACGAGATCATTTTCATATCTCCTTTCAGTCTCATATCAGGCAAATACCAATCTCACCAATCCACGCCATTAAAATTTTAAAATAGTAAAATGATTTTGTAGAAATTGTATTTTGTAGAACTAAATTGGTTTTATGGAAAAGAATACTCTTTCTTTGACATGCACTTAATTCTTTTTCAATAATTCAATTATGTGCTACAATCGTCATTGACAGGTATATGAAGTTAGATATTTAAAGAGCACATTCATTTAATTGAACATCTCTATCTTCTGGCTGTACCAGAATATATCTGACATTGGCATTATTGGGTAACATGACCAAAATTACCACAATGACAGAGAACCAAGCACCAAAGAGAGGCAAAATCCCTGGGCTGCAGCCACCACAATGACAGACTGACCTCAGGAGATGCAGGAGCCCCAGGGTGGGTAAGGAATCTTGTTCTAACCCAGGGATGTGATAAAAGCCCCAGAAAAACAAAAATCTCACAGCAGGTGATCGTGGCATTTACTTCCAACGAAAAAAAGCGATGGCTAAGGAGCTGTGTGTATTAAGCCCTGAAGAATACAGTTCAATTTACCAGCTTAACACTCATTTTCTTGGTAGAAATTGCTTTTCTCCATGCTCCAGGATGAGCCTTAAAAACCATTCATTCCACAAAAGCTATTCTAATTTTAGGTGATAAATGATTATTATATGCATAACTATTTTCTCTCCTCTTTCTGATCTGTCCACTGCCTACATTCACTGGGTTTGTTTTCCCTTCCAGTATTTGTAAAGCTCTTTATCTCCTGAGTATCTCCAACCCTCCAAACCAATTATCTGCAATAGATGAGTGCCTGAATTAACAGGTATCTTAACTTCAGTAATTCATGAATTTTCAGAAATTTGTTTTTTAAGCTCAGTATTTACAAGTGCCTTTGTACAGACTATACTGCAGGCAAACACACCTATCTATTAATATCGACCTGCCAGCTGCATTAGCTCCACTCAGGACTGACAAAGGGAACTCTCCTGCTTTATGCAAATACTGACATCATCATAATTAAAAAGATAATCTCTTTATCTGACACTGAAACTGAAAGGGTAACTCAAAGTTCAATGACTGCCAAGAGGAACATGAATTGTCTTCAGTCTAGGTTAGAGTACAGGCACAAAGCACAGTCTGGGTCCTGGAGAAAAATCCTTCCCCACAACTATTCCCATCCTTCTGCATCTACCAGAATATGATCAATCACTTCAAACAGTGATGCAACATAATGAGCTTTTGTAAACTATTACAGCCAACACAGTCAAAAATTTTACATGGAAATCTGCTTAGATTTCCTCAGGTGTCCTATACATTTTACGAAACAAGAAAAAATAATGGTTGCAGGACCTGTCCTTTTGTTCTTTGGGAATAAAGAAATAACTTGCTTGCTATCATTATCAACTAGACCTAGAGATCCTACTAAATCCATGCAGGATTTGAAATGGAAGAAGTGGCAGGAAAACTTCACATGCTTGAAAGGAGTTTGCATAGAGTTTTCTTTCTCCATATTTCTCTAAATACAAAAACTAGATAAAACTGGATAGTTTTATTCATACTATGACTATTTAAACAACAAACAGCCCTAAGAAACAGACTTTTAAATTGCCCTTTCCTGGAGTACCATCACAGCATTTCTCTAAACACACAGCTCACTGGCATTTGAGGTCGCCAAGATTATTAATTTATTTTCTGTTAAAAGTTAGGGGCACACTCCTCAGCTGCAAGGTCTTCTACAAAAAAGAAAAGTCCAAAACGTTGCACAGCTGTACCCTGGCTGTCAGTCTGAAATATTATTAGTTCATAATAACCACTATTTTTCTGTTTTTACAACAAACCAAAAAGCACATTTATCCTATGAAGTTTCTAACTTCAAAGATGTCATATGCAATGTGTTGAAAATATAATTGTTTAACAGTTTCTTTGAGCATATTTCCAATCCTTCACAGCACCTAGGAAGAACATCTGTTTCTTTGTATGTGTGTGCACATGCACATTTCAAATGTATGAGCAGGGAAAACATGAAGAGGACAGTAATTTAGAAAACGTAAATTGCATGTTAAAAAATGTCAAACCTTTTTATTTTACGCTTCCATCACTTGAATTTTTCTAAAGAACTTCTAAATATCATATTTTTGTAACAACTGCATAACAACATGTTTTTTCTATGGTCTGATTTGTTATGCTTGTCCTTCTAGCCCTTTTCATCCCTCAGCTTAGTGTGTTATTACTTCAACTGCACACCACAACGTATAGTTGCAGAATGTCCCACTGAAATCTACTGGAAGTGGCCTTTAGGCAATCTTCACTTATAATAACTGAGGACAACATGTGGCTGTGCAGCACTGACACATGATTGGTAACTTTACACTACAGCAGCACTTAACAAAACTACACAAAGTCTAAGTGAGGCCTGGTTGAATAAGACTCATCTACAGTACTAAAAAAATAAACAAAAAATAAATTCAGTGCTAAATTCTTAAAGATACTCCAGTATTATTTTTCTTTGTCTAGAAAATGTAACAAAGCAAGTTTCTGTTAAACAGTCACTGCTGCTTTTTAGTGCCTGGCATGCTTTTCTTCTGGCTCAACTGTGAAAAATATGTGTAATCTTGCCTAGTGATCTTTCATCCTGATTTCCCAAGGAAACTGCTTATGCAACCATGGACTGTTTGTATATATTTCTTTATTTTTATTTGTTGGTTCCCTCCCAATAGCTTCTGAACCCATTAGAGTTTCAGTCACTGGGACAAAGGAGCAACAGTCTCAGAGGTATCATGCTCCTATAAACCGAATGAAAAAGTACATTTGGTAATGAAACAGAGAGAGAGCAACTTCATACACCCACTTCTGAAAATACTGAGCACACAATCGATCCCACAGCAGGGAAGCCACGACAGGTTGTCCCAGTGAGAGGTAACACAGGGAGGTAGCTCAGGGCAGTGGCTGTGTGCAAAGTAAGAAAATTAGCAGTGTGGATAATAGCTGAAGTACACATTGTTTTGTGCCAGCTGGAACCTGGATCAGGGCAAAAGATTTATTTCCCTAGTCTGGATCTTGGCTTTAGGTCCAGCACAGCTGGAGCACCTGGCCCAAGCTCGTCAGTCTCTGCCCTCAGAAGCATCCCATGGACTGTGGCTGGCCAAGTATTCTGAGGCATAAAAAGCCTTGCCACAGCTGGCACTGTTACTTTGCTGCACGCTGGAGGGGGATGGGAATGTCTTTGGAGAAGCATCAATACCACGTGCTGCCATGATAAGGCATCTGCAAATAACTTGGTAACCTGCACTAGCCTATGATTCTTTGGGTAACAGCATGCTTAACCCCATGCCCAGAGGATAAAAATAAATAAATAAAAATAATTTTTAAAGAAGCAAACTATAACAGATTTTTCTATTTAATATATTTTTCTGATTCATGGAATAACTACACCACCAAATTACATAGACAATTCAGTTGTTCAGATCCCTCCAAATACTTTACTAAATAAGAGCTTTCAGATTGCTGAGACTTACTTGAAAGGGCTACCTCACTCTTTAATGGCTTTGAAAGCCTAACTTGCCTTTCTTTTATGGTGCCCAGAGCATAGGAAAAACTTAGTTAAATGTCTGTGATAACTCCTGCTCTTCTGGGAAGGCAGGACTCTGCAGACAAGGAAAGCACTGGAACTGAAATCATTACTAGCTGTCAAGTCTTTGCCTTGAGCTTCAGATCCAAACTGAATTCTCAGCCTCCTGAATGTGAAGCCAGCCATCTCCACAGGGTGTATGACAGAAATGGGTTCAAGGTGTGCATTCTCATTTATAGAATTTATGGCCTATAGATCTCTTCTGGTTAAATTCCACACAGCTCTTCATATTTCAACAAACAGTTCCTTTACCACACTTGCTTCAAAAAAATCTTATTTATAGTCTTACCTACACTTCTGCTTTTACTCCAACTCAAGGACCATATCACTGGGCAGCATTATCATATCTAAGTTTACAGTAAGTTTTTATTCTCTCATGTTATTTAAGTTATGATCTTCACTTCTTAATGCCACTTGTTAGTATTGCAGTGTAAGCTCAGTGGCACAGAGGCATATCATGATTCAGATGCCATGTCACCTTTGTGGGCCAGCCTTTCCAAACCAGCACATGGCAGCAATTCTTTATTTCAGAAACCTGTAACTGTGGAGAGGGATTGCCATCTCTACAGATCACTCATGAGTCACTGTTCACAGATGTACATAAAACAGAAAGTGCACCTTTTGTGAGACAGTGTTTTTCAAAGCATTTTTACCAAATGCCCAGTAGAAGTATTAATATTTCATACATGTATTTTGATCACTATTATATGGTTTTTACTAGACATTATTGTATTTCCTGTTGTGACATGCATTGAAAAACAAAATAATAGGGGGAAAGTTTTCATTCACTTATTGGAAAGTTTCCACTCTTATTACACTCACCAAAAAGAGGGTTTAAGGACTCCAGAATAGGTAAGAGCCTGACTATACAAGTCATTAAATTCTACCTGAAATTTTACTTTTCTAAACTTTTCCAGTTTGACATTGAATGATTTCATTTTCTGTGTAAGCTAACATTCTTCAAGCTCATGATCTCATGGTAACCATAAAAAAAAAAAAAAAGTTACTGACTTACATGATTCTTTCCTTTATGGCATGCACATTATTTTTTGTTCTGAAATGGACCTCAACGAGTGCAAAGCCAAATTAAATGAGTAATTCTTAACTCCAGCACACCCATGTTCCTAAGCACCTGGAACTGGATTTTCCTGCTACAGAACTTCCTTTCAGGCAAGGAATGAAAGTTTTTGGCCCATTTTGATAAGCCACAAGTAAAGACAACAGTTGCTGCCACAGTCCTCCATTCTGAGCACCTGAAGTGCTGCTCTGAATTAGGTTCTGTGGAAAGGGCAAAGCTGGGGAAACCTTTGTCCAAGAACTAGGAGCTCATCCAGCTGTAATTCATTCACACTCACCTCCTAGTAGACTATTCCAGCTGTTCTCACCCCTCCAGCTGAAACTGGGATTTCACAGATACTGATAAGAAGCATATGGGGCCAGAGTGGCCCCAAATGAAACAGAAACAGAGTGGCTCAATCATGAGAATGTCATCACTTGACTTCCAGTCTTCAATTCATGGACCACTCATGGATTCTGTATTAACACCATAGCCAAACAGAATTATAAACACAGGAGATGGTACTCATTTTATCTGTAATGTTGTGAAAAATCAGCTCAGGAAAATGAAAATGGTTTAGATTGAGAGGGTACTTGAGGATACACACCTAAGACACTTTCTGTTTTCTCACTGTTCTTAGTTTTGCTTGTAATGTCTTTTCACGTTGAAGTATTTCACTCACTAGTTAACAAAGTTCTTAAAAGTACGTGCTTGGTATAATTCCCCAATGTAAATTAAACCTTAAAAAAAACTTCAGAGGAAATGTTTTCCTTTAATTCTCAACACTACATTATTCACATTTACTTACATTACATAAGAATTTAATTTACTATTTTCCCTCCTTGCAATAAATTTGTAATCCTATCCTGTGTTCTATATTTTTTTGTGTAAAATATTTGTGGACTTCTTTACAAACCTCACATCACTGTTAATATTAAACCAGTTAGTAAATAATACACCACTCTCCATTCCATACTATTTAATATTCCATATCATTTAATATATTAATATTTAATAGTAAAGAAAGTATTTGATACAGCTATAAATATATGCAGAGAAAATCTAATGTTACTTAGCATAAATGTTCTGACATTCACTTTATCTAAACCCTTCAAGGTGCTTAAGGGATTGCTTGAGACCTTGAAGTTGCTTATTTTTAAATCACAGTTAGTACATTCCAACATCTCAGTATGGTATACTTACCCACTTTATTCCACAGCCATAAACAGCATGCATATCATACACATCTGTAGCAAAAATGTTAGCTAAGGTTGATTTTAATAAGTAATTTCTTTGCAAATGGAAATATTCATACTACACAGAATACATTAATGCATTCATGAATGTAGCAACTATTTTATATCAACAGTTCTACATAATAAAGCTATTCTTACAAAGCAGTATAAAAGTAATTCAGCTTAAGCTGCAGGAGATATTGTTAAGACAGGCATGACATAATTATTCATTTTAGATGTACTGGCACCATAAGTTGCCTACAGATATAAAAAATAGCCTTTTAGGCTTGTTCATGATTATTCTCAAATGACTAACCTATCTGTACAGAAAGTAGTGTTGTACTATAGCAGTTACTGCTTATTTATTTCCATTGAAGTTTTCAAATATTTTCTTCCTAACTTATTAGCAGCTTCTGAGCTCCTCTTTCCCCCTCCAAATACTGGTTAGAACTACATGGCCATGGAGCTCTATCAATATCATTGTTTGCTCCTGTGATAAATGCTGCCCAATTTGTTGATATTATAATTAAAATATAGAAAAAATTAAAATTAGTATGGAACTAAAGTGGAAGCATTGGAGACCAGCGAGTTAAATAACCCAAACTACATGTCAGGTATATTAGAGTCACCATTACATATTGCACTCTTTGCTGTGATAGTGTACAGAGTGTGGAACAAGCCTTTGACTGCGTGTTTATTTTAGTTCCAAATTGATGGCAGCGCTTTCCTGTATTTTCCACGTCCATCCCCATGCACTCATTTTTATGCTGTTTCTTAACCTGATGGCTGCCTAGAAACTCTACTGTGCAATACAGTTCAGAACGTCTCAACGTCATTATCTGATGTTTGTTTCTATATTTAAAGTACAAAGACTTTTTAATTGAAGGTGGAGCAAGGCTAATCAGTTACTCACAGTCTCTCCAGGGATCTCAGCCCAAAGAAAGAGCCATTCTTCAACCACAGGATCTTGTTGTTACTCAGAATCCTACAAGAAGTCAGGAAATTATCTGGTTAATAGAACATGATAATTCCACTGATCTAAAACATATAATTATAGTAAGTGACTGCTCTGTAAAGTACTAATCACAAAATTGACTGCTTCATTTGCATTTTCCCATCATAGCTGTAAATAAAGATTACCATTTCCTCAAATGCATAGTTTCTTCTTTATTAAATAAAAGCACAGACAAGAAATATGTCAAGAAATGAACTTTGACTCCAACTTGAAAATTCTAACACTGCTAAATGCCCACACTTTACAAGTAGCTTCTTAATTACCACTAAGGTACTTGCTGGGCTTCCCAGTCTGCAAAAAGGCTGGTAAAGCAAAAGAAATGTTAAAAACTATTCCAGTAGATTAGAGGACAATAAAATCACTTCGAAGTGGCTGCTGTAGCAGGGAGGTACAAGCAATCACAGCGCAGGTAGCTCACATATACAGGCAAAATATTTCATTTTCTATAGGAGAGATAAACAAAAACAGACAAGTCCAAAAATGATTTCCTGTTACAGCCTCTGCATAGTAGAAATTCAGTAATTGTTAAGCTGTGCCTGACACATCAAGCACCACCACCATCACATACACTTGCAGACTGGCCCTGCATGCAGGCCATTGAAAAAGTTGTTTATTCTTCTTTATTTATGTTAAGCTACTGTGAATTTCACAAGTGGTTCTTCCAAGTTTAGTGACTTTCCATCATCACATGTTCCCAGCAATTTCAGAAGCAATACCATATGAACATGCCCTTGTTCTGAAGATGTAACCCCTTAAAAAACCTTCCAATGTGCAAAAGAAATGCAGTTTGGTTTAGAAGCTTGATAAATTGGGGTTTTAATGCAATGATTATGTAATGTGCATAAGAAACATTTGTCTCTGAAAAAATCTAGTTTCTACTGCCTGAGAAATGCGTCTTTTAATGTAACATTTACAATAAATTATACTTCTCTGGTGCACAAAAGTACATTTAAAAATAAGACATGCAGCTTGCAATAAGATAGAAAGTAGACCAAAAAATTTTCAAAAGAAATTTTATGCTCTTAACTAGGAAACTTGCGATTTTTTTAATCAATTTTTCATTCTTGTAAAGTTTTTAAACAATCAGTTACACAAGACTATCTTAACTTGTCTTGCTCTTAGCATTTCCCACTGTATACGAACAGTAAGTGCTTTGCCCCAGCACACATCTACCACATAAAATGTCAAGTCTAGGTGCAAGTATAACAACACTGACTCACAGGAATACAGAAAACAGTTGTTGATATAGCAAAGTTAAAATACTGCAATGTTAGTAAGCTCTGAAGATTCCTGCACATCTAAAATTCATATATAAATGTGTATTTTGATGTGACTTGATGGCCCAGTGTGGGTAAATATATGAAATGCTCTATTGTTTCATTCTCAATGTTCTATTACTTTATTCTTTTATTCAACTTGTCTTCTGGGGCTGCACAGAACTTGAGTCAGTCAAGAAAAAATGAAGACCCAAAATTAAAATTGGCTGGGCTTGGAAAGACTAACATCATGAATTCCACTTCACTGGGTCATTCTTTTTAATATGCTGTTTTACAGAGAGACCATATTTGAAGTCTGTTACAATGACATTCGATACAAATATTATATTTGGACCACTCTGCATCGTCTGATTTGCAAAGATATGTGCACTTCAAAACTCACAGCTGGTTTAAATGCAAGTACTTCTGTCCTTAAAAATTTTCATTGTGCCAATTTGTTTTTCCAGCCTTCTATTCATTCTGCCCAGAAAAAAAAGAGGGCAGTTTGAACTTTACTGGCACTCCAGGAAAATGCAGCACAAATCATCTGGTCTCCTGCTCTTCCTCCATGTCCCCTTCTGTACAGCCCTACACGCAGAGACTGAAACCAGTATCATTAGCACACATAAAACAAACTCCTATTAATTAAGGGCAACTATCAAACTAGTAACAAATCACAAGATTAAGCAGATCATTTAGTTCATAAATCGAATACTCAGTAAACACAGCTCATCATTCTGCTATCTCATTTATTTTTGTGAAAGATAAATTGAGTCTTGAAAAATGTGACACCACAAAATTAAAAAAAAAAAAAACCAAAACTTAGCTATGTAGATTTGAGTTTCTACAGGAAACCTTTCAAATCCTTATACCAGAGTTTCACAGAGACTTTCACACAGAGATTGGGTTTCAAAAATTAAGTTTCTTTCAGGATTTCCTCTTCTCTACAGTGCCAACTTAAATTCAGGTTTTATAAACAAAGTAATATGGGTATCATAGTTAAAATGTGATTCTTTTTCTGTTCAGAAATGCAGCTTTAGAGAATCCTAGCATTCCAGTAAGGACCCTAGGGACAACAACATCCTCTCTAACAATTCATACAAGTTATCTACAGTTCATTCAGCTGGGTGGTACTGATACATGGGAAGAATCCACCTGTTTTTCATTAGTTTTAGTGATGTGTAAGAACTTGCAACAGGCTGTTATCAAGAAGGATTTGGTTTGCACAAAAGATCAGTTCTGTGAATAAAATTAACAACTTCGGTGGCAAACATAAATCACATTATTTTTCACACAGTAATGAATCACTTACTAAACTTCTGATGCGACTCATAACAGTCTTCCCTTCTGAGGACAATCACCGTGGGAATGAGGATGGAAGGGAAGAAAGTTTTGGTTACAATGTTCAACATCCTAACACAGAAACGAGGCTTAACTACAGACAGGGAAAAACCTTTTCAAATAATCAATGCCTGGACAAATTGTGGCTTTTACTCTTGATGCTGAAATTACACTGAATAATTTTTGTACATTATTTTTTCAGGCAAGTAACAGAATGGACATGAAATGTACAAAGTATAGCCAAAATAAGTAGCTGTCTCCTTTCTCTCGAATACAGTCATCTGCTTACAGGGAAATGTTTCTAATTAAAGACCTGCAGAAATTTTGCAGTGATGAGCATCCTTTCCTTGTACTTACAGATGCAATGGTTAGGTGAATGAGTACATGAAAAAAAAAAAGTGTTATTCATGTATTTCTTTTTGAAATTTTATAACAGAATTGTAGCTGTCAGATGTTAACAGAAACTGACTCACTTACTTTAATCAAACTTCAAATAGAGGTTGCATTTTTAAAAAATAAACTACCACCATGAGCCAACTGTGAATAAGTACTTTTCACATTTTATCTATCCATAGCATTTTCATTTGGTTGCTTTTTGGGGCTTTTTCCTGATGTGCTAGTGAATCACAGTGAAGAATCTCACTATACACTGCAACTAGGCAGCTGGTTTAAATAATTATCAGTTTCTAGCCATGTGCTAAGAATCTGACATTTTAAACATTTTATTCCATCAGAAGAAACACTATGAAAATGAGCACACTTTATTTCAATGAAGATATTTTCCAAAACCAAAATCCACTTAGATTTTTTTTGTTTTGGTTTGGGTTTTGGAGGGGGGTTTGGGTTGGTTGATTGGTTGGTTTGGGTTTGGTTTTTTTGTTGGTGGTGGTGGGTTTTTTTCTCTGTTTCGTTGGATTTTTTGGTTTTGTTAAGGAAGAAGTTTCCCAGAGAAGCCTTCTAATAAGTATTTATTTTAAAGTTCAGTTTACAATCTGTCTTTGCACAATATATTAAAGATTCAAGCCCAAGTAACTGAAAATTCAAATCAAGGCACTTTCAGTCCCAGTTCTCACGGGATACAACTAAAACAGGGCTGGGGAACCCTGTTTACCTGTCAGTACCACTCTGCTGATCAGACATATTATGAACCATTCTGTTCCTGCAGTTGACCCTCTAAAACCTTGTGTCTCTGCTACTCCATCTCCCAAGACACTTTGGGGGACAGTTTACCCCAGGGAGGCTGTTCAGAAGAAATTAATTCAACACCAGGTTTGTCCTTTCCTGGCCCTCTGGAGCCCTCCAGAACTGTTGCTGCTCTGAGGGGAAATCCTTCAAGCACCCTCTCTTGACCTGCACTGACATCCTAAAGCATTTAATCCGTGCATGCAGTTTCACAGCACAAATGTACTTCCCTGCTGGGCTGCAGCACAGGCTGAACACGATTTCACTCACCCTGCACTGGAAATCAACCAACCAACCTCACCTGGGGGGGAATGATGTCTTAGGTTTTAACTTTTGTATTTTTCAAATCCTGTACTGCCCAGTATGTAACTCTGAAATTTCATACAGCCTGTTAGCCACTGTTCTCTCATGCTGGTTAGACATAACAAACCCTCTCTAGCTTTGCACTTCAAGGGCACCTTGTTGTCCCAGGCCCCAAAATATGTAAACTAAAGCCTTTGAGAGGAGGGGCAAGCTTGGGGTAATTATATCATTAACTGAAATTATAATTTGAGAATTAACCCTGATACGCAAATGGACCAAACTTACCAAAGTGTGAAGAACTTGTGACCCAGGGTCCATCTTGGGTGGAGGCTTTTGACTGCCCAAGGGGTACCTTTGAAGGCCCTTGAAATAAATACCTACTTTTATTCTCTTAATCTTGTCTAGCCTCTGTTTTCAGGTAGCCACTTCAAGGCATCAATACACCAGGCCCACAATCATGCCAAGCAGGTGCTAACAGAGAAGCATGGACAGTCAATGCACCTTTGCTTCCTGTGCTCTCCTTGGTCTCCTGGACTCCCTTTCTTTGCCCTACAGACATACCTAAAAGAATAAATTGTTCTAATGAAGAAAAGTAATTTCTCCAATTTTCTTGCTAATTCTCCCATCTAAATTAAACAAGCCACAAACCACAGTTTGCTTAAAATAATGCTATAATTTCTGGTTTTGTGAAACCATTGAAAGTACAGGATGACGTGACCCTGTGCAACAAAGTCTCATTCAAGTATCAAACATGCCCAGCATAAGAGAATTTATGGCAGTATTTTAAAAGTATCAAATAAAGAGTTCTCAATCATAATGCAAACAAACTTCAACTTCCTATAACCCCTCAGAGAGAAGGAATCTTTTTACCAAGCATCCAGAGTCAATGGACTTGGGTTCACTTGACATTAGAGAGTAAACAAATTCCACAGCTGAGGCTTCTTCAGTGGGATGGGGCTGCATCCCACCCAGTAAAGCCTACAGCCTGTGAGCTCACACAGCAGGGCATCCACAGAGAAAGCACAGCTCAGACAACCAAACCCAAGGAAGAAAAGGCATTTTGATGAAGATTGCTATTCCCAAATGCATAGTGAACACAGAAGGAAGTGTGATCCATTAACGAAAATATGTATTTCCTCTGATAATACTCACAGGGGAAAGTACATGAAAACCACAAGCAAAACCTCCCACCCAAACTTCATAAAAATCAGTAAAATGTCATCTTTCATCTGATTTTCTGCTGAGCAGCCCAAGAGCTAGTACAGATCAGACCTGACCCAGTTCTGTGCCTAGGCTGATAGACAATGCCTAGAAAATTGAAATCTCCAGAATCCTTCTTTTGAGCCCCACTCAGTGAGCCCAACTAAAGGGACACTCAAGTGCTACAGGAAACACCAACCAGACCCCCAACCACACCTGCCCCTGCTCTGCATTTCCTCTTAATCCCTATTCGATTTTCCATTTCTCAAGTAGGAAGGTGTGTTAGGTGACCATCCATGAGAACTTGAAAAAAGACAGAAATCCTGGTCCACTAAGATTGTACATCTGGGAGTGTGTTGGGGTTCTATTCTGAGTTCTGCAGTTTTGAGTTCTGCAGTTTCTTTTACATACTAACTTAATATCAAGAAACTTGAAGTACCTTTTATTCCAAAATAACAACTTAAGTACAGATAGTAGTTAATCATTTTTCATGGAAGCCTGATAACAGCTGACATACTGCAGTTAAAGATGTTTGTTCTCTTTACATGTGGTATGTGGTGAGAGACAAAGGGAGCGTGAGCAGACATCTTGTGAAATCCTTGGACACGCTGGTAGGGAAAAATGTATTTAATTTCTTTATGGTGTCAGAATAAGACTAGAATTATTTATATTGAAATCCTACAGTGTAAAATGGAAAGCTAAGTTTTTGTAAATTTTTTTTAAGGTTTTAAAATCCTTCTTGGCAAACCAGAATATTGTTTATTCCCCACAACATCCATAATTCATTGAGAGTTGCACCACAGAAACAAATCAAGAAGGAGTTTGCACCACAAATATGGCAGAAATAGAAAAATAAATTTTAAAAAAGGATACCTGGTTTTTGTGCCACCCATGGAGTGATACATGGAGCTATCATAAAATACAGTTACAAACTGCACTTTTTTTTCCCCTCTCCAAACTGTAAACCACAGCTGAGCTACTGCCTAGGACTTCAACAGCTAATAATAGAATTATACAGACAGACTGAGAGGGAAGTCACAGAACAATAACAAAACTGATTGAACAAGTGAAAAGAGAAAAAGGACTAAAAACACTGCTGACAGCTCACAAGATGAATGGGGTGTGGTGGACATCTGCACAGTCTGATACCCAAACACAAGGGAGGAAAAGTTGTAAAGATACGGGGTGTATTTATTAATTTATTATATATAAGTATTTGTGCACAGTAATTCATAGTTCCTGCTTCTCCTTCTGACTTTGAGAACATCAAAACTTGAAAGAGCATAAAGGTAAATGATCAGAAGAGTAAAGATGCATATAATGGCCTAAAGTGACACCTCTCTCCTGAAGAGGACTATGGCCTCTTTTATTGTCTTTTCAAACTAAACAAAGTGTGTGGTCAGCATTCTTAAAAGGAATCATACAAAAATCCTGTAGAAAGAAATAAAACCTAGTCTCTCAGCACCTCCAATTCCAGCTGGTTTTATCATTATCTTTCATGCATACCAGCTTTTGCTAAACCCATTCACTTGCAGCAATACCAAGCATTAGTGGAAACAGAACAATACTCAAAAACTGCTTTCCATTGTACATGGCGTGTTCATGTGGCAAAAACAGCTCCCAAACAGCTACAGACAAAGGGGCAGTAAGTGTGCTAATTATCATTCTAATTTGTACAGTACCAGCAGAACAGCAGTTTCCAGATCTTGATGCTATTTGATGATAGCAAAAGAAAGCATAAGCATCAAGAAATTTCCTTTTAGGTAATTAGTTATTTAAATGAAAGCCCTTCCAAAAGTGCAAATTAATGCCAATAGTCTGTCATCCATTCATTGGAATGTGGGAGAAAGAGTAGTATGGAAACAGAATACTGCTTTTGTGGAAAACCACTGTTCAATAACCCCACTTTCAGTAATTCAAAATGTAAGGCAAAATTCTTATTATTTTGTCTTTGGTGTTCATACTGGTGGCTTTCCATCAATAGTCCTGTTGGGTGATATAAGGGACTGCTAGGTCACATTCAAAACACCAAAGCCAGAGGGTTCTCATATTAATTACCACATCAACTGATTTAATTAGGTAAAATCTTATTCAAGAGCCTTTTTGTGTAAGCAAAACCACAATTCAAGCAGTAAAACAAAATATTATCATCACTAGCAGGACACACAACTCATTCTCTCCCTAATACTGGTTTAGTGGTATTAATGTATTAACAAAAGGAAGCAGCAAGGTCACTCTCAAATAGAAGTTTTAATATGATTTCCTAACAGTGGGGGAGTTAAAGACTTTTCAGCTTTTGAACAAGCCCACTCCACTACAGGATGATATTAATTAACTGAACAGGACAAGAAGCAGTAGGAATCAAAGCATTACTAATAGGACTCTAAGTACTTCAGAAAAGAAATGTGCTTGTCTATTTTATGACTTTTGTCAAGCACTAGAGAATTTCTGAACTAGATGATCCTATTAAGTAAAACAACTTCTTCCCACAAGAACTAAAGGTCTAAAGGTTATTTCTAAAGATCAGTGAACACCCAAAGTGTCATAGAGGATTCTGTGCTCAAAGTTTAATCAATTGTATTCAAGAAAGTCGGTACCTGGAAAACTTATATAGTGAGTGGATGATTGTAGAAAAAGGTTGACATTATTTATATAGCACTGGAATAGCAAACTGGAATTATGCAGTGATATTTCCTAAAATCATGTCATATTGAACTGAACATAGAATGTGAGGATATAAAAATGTGATGAATCATTACTATTTTCCTACAACATGGACGTGTATTTATTGCACCATTCAGCTCTCTAGATAAATCTTACTTTTAAAATTTTTCAACTTGAGTGCATGTAATTTTTTCAAATGTTAGTTTAAAAACCCCACATGATCTTTTGATAAGACAACACTTTCATTACATCTTTTGAAGACAGAACTTTATCTAAGTGAACTTTTGGACTATATCACTGTACCTACCATGTGCATGGACTTTACTTGAGACATAGTTATGCGTGTTTAACTTCCTGTGATGGGTCTTACTGAGTCTAGCAGAATTATTTACATGAACTAAATTTTTCCTGAGCATTAGTTTTTGAAGATCAAAGATTCTATTGTCAACATTTTCTTTGGAGAAAGGGAGGAATTGTTCAAAGCTCTCTTGACAATGAAAAGGAAATCCTTACGTCTGAACTTGCAATAAAACACTATTTCTAAGAGCATATGCAGCCAACTGGTGACAGCATGGGTCTGCATGCCCTGGTGTTCTTGGTTTTGCCTTTGACTCACTGCACATCCTTCAATGAATATATATTTGAAATCCATTTTTAGTGGGGAAAATGACACTCAAACAGAATATTAAAAAAAATTTAAGTTCTCCACTGCGTAAGGCTGTGCAATATGCAAATAGATTTAATGAAGTGATTGTTTACAGGAGAATTAGCTTTTGACATGCTTTTCATTCAACTCAGCTGACACTGGGAGAAGATTACATTCTTATGTTTGTTTCTCATCCACACTTTTATATAATTTGCCAACACCAATGGTGCAAACACCACCAGGAGTTGCAGAGCAGCTGAGGGAACAATGCACTGGAACAGTGTGCAGATTTGAGCATTTCAGCCTGCTCAGCACCAACGAGACACAAGAACTGGGAAACATCTTTTTCCTACAGTACATGAATTTTTACACTTATTTCAGTAGGAATAAGAAGTTCATTTAGGTTCCCCACTTCAAAATGGTTTCTGCAAGTGATCTACCATGGTGATTCATGGCAAGGTCAGCATAACCATTCCTCTCTCCTGGGCTTACACTCCACTGCTCAGCCAAATCATCACTAGCACCCCAAACTGCCCCAGAGCTCCACAGGTGGGCCAAACCTATTTCTTATACTACATACAATATAGCCAAGAGGCTTTATTCTACAAATAAATTTTGAATTCCTAAGTTCAAGAATTTTAACAAGACTACCAAATAAATTATTAACATTTAATTAAAATCTTATAAGAAAGAATTCACCTTTCCTAATTCCAATTTTATTATAACTTACTTCTAAGTCACTTTGGAAAAAGGATAAAACTTCCCGAGTCACCATTCCTTTTTTATTACACTTCTTATATTGCATTTTGTTTCCTTTGTAAGATCCTTTTAGCACTTCTCTTACTCAGCCCACTGGCCTTCTTTTAAACCCTGAAACACCACTTTTTCTTTCCTCAGTTCTTGCTAATCTTTTATGCATTTCTAAAAGAGCATTATAAAATTTCCATATTATTTCTGAAAACTATGCTCAGAATTGTCTTCAAAATGCTCATGTCCCTCAGTTACTAAAACAATTGCTGAATATATATCCAAAAAAATACTGAAAAGTTTTCATTGTAGTAATTTATTTTTATTTTCCCACAAATTGTTTTTTGGTTTTTATTATGTTTATAGCTTAACTTACAAGTTCTGCTGGGACTGCAATTGGGTTCTGTGAAAGAGCTATCTGCAGCAGTATTTTTTAAAAATGATAATGTATACTTTCTGGTAATTCAATGAAATACAGGACTCATTTGTGCATCCTTTGGGTAATATATATGAAAACTGAAAGCCTGAAAAAAAAACTGGTATGGCTGGCATTATTAAATAATTCCTAGCTGAATTTGAAAAGAAAATCTTTTTTCATAAGGATATATTTAAATAGCCAGGTTAGAAAATCTAAATTGCTTGTTCTATTTTGCCTCAACCAGTAGGACTGAATGTCAGATTGCTCCTTTTAGCCTTCAATTTGGTGTCAAACTCGGAGGAACTGAGTTTTAGCTGCTAATAAGGAGTGACAAAGAAGTTTTTCTAAAGCACTTCAGACAGCTACTGATACTCACTCCAGCAGGGTGACAGCCCAAAGTTTTGAACATTTAGTAATTATTCTTATTTAATTCAGAGAACAAGTGAACCCCACACAATGCATGCAGTCCATCATACAAGTTTATAGTTCTTTTTGGAGGTGCTTCAAGTCTGCAAAATGTTTTAAAAAACAGATTTGTATTAGTGTCCCTTTGAGGGAGAAAATGCAGGCTGACAGATAATTTGATTCTCCCAATCATCCAGATTGGAAGGGGCCTCAAGAGGTCATCCAGTCCCATCTGCTGCCTAAAGCAAACCCAGGTAGAGCAGAGCACTGCTCAGAGTGGTGAAACGTTGACACTTTTGTGTAACTGAGAGATTAGCTGTTGTGGACTATTTTAGCCTTGAACAATTCCTGAAAATTTGGAATTCAGACAGCACAGAGGTAATCTGCTCTAAACTTACTGCAGAGACCAGGCATTTATGCAAGAGAATTGTCACAGTAAGGGTCAGACTGAGGAACCCTGAATGTCATGATGCAGACTGTCAGCTTTTCTGGAATTTCCTTCTGCTTTACCCAGCATGGGTCCCTAACTAGAACAAGAATATTGGGAGTTATACATCAAAATCACCAACTTGTAGCCTACTGGTCGAACGTGTTTCATATCTGCCACAACACCTGCCTTTAAAATATTGTGCTTCAAGACCCACATGTCACAAGTGAGACTATAAAAGCAACCTCTGGCATATCAAATCCCAGTTCTGTATTGCCCACCTAAGTCATACTGGAAAGCTATTGGAATGTAACATTTACTGTAAATAATCTCTAGCTATTGTTTCCCACACTAATATAATTAGATAATTTTCTTCAAAAATTCCCTATGTTAATATGATTTTACTGAATACATATACCAAAAAGAATAAACATTAATGATTTCTTCTAAAAGTAATTCAACTTTCTGCCAGCTTTTTATTTCCAATTTGAAAATAAAGTAAGGTGTGCAAAAACAGTACACAGAATTAATAATTAATTACTCTAAGTAGAAGACTCCACTTACTTGGTTAAAAGTACTAATTTTAAGCCTAAGCAACATCCTCATGTCTTATCTCTCACGAGATTTTGCCCTGGTGAAGGGAAATGTGGTTACCTTAAGAAAATGGGCTTTAAGATAATTCTCCTAGGACATTTGGGAAGGCAGTTTTCATCCCATGTGATGAATGTAACACAGTAATTATCTCCGAGTCCATCTACTTCCCAGCTTCCAAGCTAAAGTGGTCAGTGACAGCCTCAGTTGCAATTTGTCTTTCTTTAGTCTCAGTCTCAAATGCTCTATCTATCAGCCCAGGTACTTAAAATTATCTTCCTAAGGCTGTGTTGTTCAATATTTGATGTTCTTTCCATTTTAGCTATAGCCGCAATCTCTGAAATAAAGCTTTCAGCACAACTGTTCAAAACATTGGTATAAATAATAAAACGACACCTACCATTTGATTCAACTTCCATTACACAACTAACTTCTTCCTACCTTGCTTTGGATCTGTTTCTTTCACATTAGTCAATGTTCAGCTCACTCAACCACCTTTTGTTTGATACTCAGCTGCAAATATTCAGCTTTACCTCACAGTGTGCATTTCTGCCAAACAGCTCCTGAAACATTCAGTTGTACAATAACTGTAGCTGAGTGCATTGCTTTTAAAATAATAAACTCTGGCAGCAAGATCCACAAGGAATTCCAAAGCCTTTGCAGGGAATCATGTGCTGAAGTGATCACAGCCATGTTAAATGAAGCTCGGTTATTCCTAATGGTTTCCCAATTAATTTCTTTCAGCGGTTTTAAAAGTTTTCCTAAACTAATGATGACAGAATTATTTATTCTTTTTTCAGAAGTGTCTTCAGATCCTTGAATCAATACTGAGAGTGATAGCACCTTTCAGGGATGCCTGACATGACATGAAAGGGTAAGTAAGAAAGACCAGTTGCACTTATTTATTTTCTAAAAACAGAGACTGTCTTCAGAAAGAACTGAAGAAACAAAAGGCACAAAAGAAGTAAAAGCAGGGAAGAGAGTATAGCTATGAGCACTAAATGAAGAAAAACAAGTAAAGAAAAAAGATTGTCTTTTCTGATACACATACAATTAACGAGCTATTTACTGAACTGGTCTACAAATGATACACAACTTTTGTTCTTTAGGAAATCACCACAACCTGCTTGAAGAAGAATGGCAAAAAAATATTCTGTCCTTAAATAATTCCTACAATAAATACCTTAGACATTCATTCCTTGGGCAAGCTCCTGTTGGAGTAATGGGCAGTTGTGTGTACCAGTGTGGAAGATGCATCATCCATCAAAGACAAGAAAGCACAAGAAAGTACAGGGCACAACACGCAGTTCTCAGAACAGCCAAACTCAGCGTGGGCACCCATCTGTCTCTTTTCCATTGAAATGCCATTTTCTCATTTATAACTACACTACATGCAACACAGGTAGTTGTTATTTCTTTTCTGCTCATACACTTATTACTTTGAGCTCACTGACTTGGCATAGGAGATGGTAAATGTATAGAATTTAAAGCAGCAAGCTGCTAGTACAAATACTTGACACCATTACTGAGTTTTGACTGAAGCTATGCAACATATCTTATAGGCTGCCAAGCACCAGCCAGATCATAAAAGAAAAACACTTAATCTGTATTAGAAAGAAATATACTGTAACATACACTCTCTGGATTATCAAATAAGATTTCTAACATTAAATCTGAATATTTCAATGATGTTTCAATGAATTTTCCCCCCACAAAGATTAAGCAAAGAGTAAATATAAATTTCCTTCAAACTTTCTTTAAATATCTGTTTCTGCTGTGTTTCTGGTATTGATTGAAGCTATCTTTGCTATTCCTTGGTTGTTAGGCCCCTTTCTCTAATATTTGTTAACTTATTCTCCACCAGACTCCAAGTTCTTATAGAATATAGGCAAGGCACTTATAGAAATATAGACACTCATGCCACAAATTAGCCCAGTAAATGCCACAGAATAGTTAGAAGATATCAGAAGTCCTTCTTTACCAAGCTTTCTGAAAGCTTTGTATATTAAAGATTAGGTAAAAGCAGAAATTTTATTTCCAAAAATAAACTATTTCAAGACTGTAACACAAACCCCACTACATACTTTAAATGTATCTCTTAATCTTGGTATAAGGTGCTTTTAGACTAAACAAAAACATTTTCATTCCAAGTCCTTCACGTAAGCCAAGCAATCTAAACTGATTGCTCCTGAGCAAATCAATTATATTCAGCTCAGACTAGGGAAATTATTAATAAGAATGGCTCAATGTCTTAATTATGTATGATACTGGCCTAACCAATTTGAATACTTATGTAGAATAATAGAATATTACCATAAAGCATTTCACAGCAAGATAAGCACACACTCCCATAAGAACAATATACCTGAAGCAAAACTTAATACAGCCACATCAGCTGTCTACCTATAGCAATATTATCTAATGTGTCACGCTCTGATTTGCTTCTCCATTCATTTCAAAAATGTTTCTATACCTATAAAATGCATGTCATTACAAGATGACAACTCTGGAATTAGTTTTAGGGGGGGTTGTTAGGGGGGTTTGGCACTTTTTAAAATCTCCATCTCTGAGAAGTCTGGTTGTCAACGTTCTTTAAAACGAGATGTTTCCAGATACTGTGGACACAAAACCAACTACAACAGCAAAAGAAGAAAAAAAACCTGACCCAAGTGTATCACCCAGGCACACCAGAGGAATCCCTAAAAAATCAGGCCTTTCCAGCCTCACCCCCTCAAAAAAAAAAAAAAAAAAAAAAAAAAAAGAAAACCCAACCCTGAGTCACGACTTCTGCAATACTTCCTTCCTACCCTTCAAAGCCAGACATTCTGAGTCCTCTGCTGTCGCAAACCCTGGAGTCCCAAACACAGTGATCTGCCTGGCAGAGCAGGGAGCCTCATACTCCCCTGCCACAGCACTTATCCCTGCAGGACACCCCATCTGCCCCTTCTGAAGCCCACAGCAAACCTTTGGCACTGCCATCTATTCTGAGAAGGGGAAGAGGTCAGGGTTCCCCAGGTGGCACGGCGGGACTCAGCACAGCCCCATGCACACAGGACTGGGCAAAGGCTGCTGATGACATGCACAGGACATTCAAGCTCACCCAGAGCTTTCTCCAGGCAGCAGTAAAGTCAGAAGGAGAGTAAGAATTTGGAAATCTCACCAAGCAGCTTCATTTTGAGTGTCCATGGCTCCCTGAGGGCTCTTTTCACAGCCCTGAAGCCCTTAACTGAAAGCTGCACAGTCGCTGCTGAATAATCTGATACTCAACTCAAGCATGCCTTAAGATTTCTATATTAAATGAACAGGGAAATCTGTTTTCTAGATGTAAGTTTTACACTTCCATCTAAAAAGACTCTCCTCATAAATTTACTTCATTTCAGAGGTATAGATGCTGGAGATAATAACACTCAATACATGTTTCCTTCATCAGACTAACCACTCCTAGAGAGGGGATGTGTTACCTTTCAGACACTACTCTGTAGATACTCAGGCACTATCTTAGGACACAGTAGAGCCAAGATAAGTGAAATTTTAAATTGCTTTTGATGTTCCTTACATCTACAATAATGAACGACACAACAGCTACCTATTGTCATACCTGTGCCCTGAAGATCATTATCATGCTGTGTGTACTGAAAAACTTTTTTGAAACATTAAAGTACTACACTAAACCAGTTTCATATAGCTAAGACCAAAAAGAAACTGCAGGAAAGCAAAAGGCAGTATCTTCCATGTCCTTTTCTATTACTCCAATGCACATACTGGAGGATATATAAATATATTATTTCTTACTCTGCAAGGTATTTTCCTTGGCCAACAGAATTTTCTTAACCTTTTTTAAGGGAACACGTTTTCAGATATTTGAAATGGCAAACTGTTTTATGAATTATGCTAAGTTTCAAAGGTTATTTTTCATTACAAAGCCTTTTCTCACTGGTTGTGGCAGAACGGAACTAAGACTATGTTTATTTTGCAATAATCTTTCTTGATAATAGCACAGAACATGAATAAACACAGAATTTAAAGTTCCCTTTGCTTCCAATGCAAAATAAAATAGGTATTGAGAACAATTAGATCAGAAGCAAAGGAACAATGGCAACAAAAATATTTATACTTTCACACAGCCTCTATGATCAAAGACAAAATCCAGAGTGATCTAGTAGAAGCAAAAATGAGATGAACTTCATTAGGACCACTGGAAGCTCCAATGTTCTTTGTTTTATAAAGCACATCTGCATATTCTCTACCCTTAAAATGACACCCATTTCTCTAAGTATTACTATTCCACAGAAAATGAATCAAAGTACCAGAAAGAGAATTATTCATGTGGCTTTGGATTTCTGGGTGAGTTGGCAACAAAATCAAATTTCCGGCGTTTCGGGCTGCAACTCTGAGCAAGCAACTCTCCCTCCCACTTCACTGAATTCAGCCTGAGCATTGGGATGAATAAGAATTGCATTGCTGAGAAATACCAGGAGAATAAAAACTGTGAGCAAGAATTAGCTGAGATACATGAGTCAACTTCAGCCAGCCTAAGACAACTCCACCTGCATTGTTTAGGCAAAGCTAATTTCACCCCTAAGACCGAGCTTCTTTTTAAATCACTAAGTTTGAAAACCAACACACAAACCTTTATTCATCTTACAGATTCCATTAAATCAGTTGGGTTTCAGTAAAGCACAACTGCCTAACCTCTCTGGGAAAGCTCTCCCGGTGCTTTTCCTGTTACTGTGAAACAGCTGAAACATTTGGCACAGCTATGAAACCCATCTGAGCAGGGCAGTGCAAGCAGTGGGTCCTCCCAGGGACACCCAGTGCCCCAGTGATGGACAGGAAAGGGATCTTCTGAGCAGGGACAGAAAACCTTCAGCAAAGTCTGAGTTCATTTTCACTGCATACCACCATGGAACATGAAAAATTACTGCCCATCTTTGTAAGAGATGTACTTAGGAATTTTCCCAGGGGATACACCTCAGAGCATAACTCTGTCAGTGCCACAGAACAAGAGTTTTGCAGTTCTCTTTGGAAAACCAGTATCCTCTTTGTGTTGCCAAATCGTAAGGAATATTCAATTAAGCCTTTAAGGGGCATTCCTAGTTGTAACCAGTATGATTTCACAGAAATTCAGGGACAACATGGCACGATTTGATCACACAAGATTGAAAGAGTAAGAATAGGGCACACAGAGTACTGACTTTGAAAGTCAAGCAGTAAAGCCTGAAATCTGTTCCACTTAGTAGATGCAGTGTACCAAGACTTAAAATCCAGTACAAGAAAGTCTGGCTACTGATCCGCAGAGTTCACCATAAACTTAAAGGCATCAGCAAACAACTCCTGCCTCAGAACACATCTCCAGAACTCCATCAAGATGTCAGATGTCTGCTGTATTCTCAGCTCCCTCTACAGAGCAGAGAATAAATCAAAAAGATTGCTGGACTCCTTGGCACCTTTACAGAGTGCTGTAAGTACCTGGGTTTGATAGAAAGATTTTGACTGTCAAAATTTCTTTATGTATAATCTCCATACATATTTGAAGGGCACAGGTTTTGAAAATTTACAGCCATTCTTGCAGATTAAGATGACAACTGAACCCAGCCATTCCATTTAACAAGTGTCACAGCTCATGGCAGTGGCTGCAGTTGAAACTGGTGAAGGAAGGGTTAAATCCATTGTCACTTGGGGAAATTAGGACATTGGCTTTTATGTAGACACTTGGCTACCACGAGCAATGAAAAACTGAGGTGGCATTCATTGACCTTTCCTCCACACCTAGTGCTGCCTGACAGACTTAACTTAGTCTGTCAACTATAAATTGCCACTCTGCTCTCACTCTGATCAACTAAATCATCTGAGATATTAAAAACAAAACCTCCCCTATACCTGCCTTGGCAATAAGTCTCATGAAAACATTCATTGTTGGGTCAGTTTTTGAGCTTGCACCAATCTTTTACAGCTGTGATAAATCACTGTTACTACAGTTTGTGTGACTGCAAATTTATCTTGAAGTAGATGAAATCACATTTGCAGTTATGGCTTGTACTACAAAATAAGATGGTTACCCTTGTAAATCTTTTAAAGGCTATTTCTAGAGCTGATTTCAGAATTTTAAGGACCTACTGCTAGCCCTAGAGCCTGAAATCAGATACTTGCACAGCTATAGCATCTGTTTAAGTTCAACTATCAAGAAAGAGGGGAGGAGGAGAATAATATTAATAAAATAGCAAAGTTAATGCATAACAACTTCCTGAAATAACTTGAACTGACTTGGAGAGTAAACTAACAACCTCTTTTGGAGAATGTCAACAGAATATAAAAACCATTGAGGATGCAGTTAACACCACCTGACCCAGCAATGCAAGTGTCTTCAATGTTTTATAGATTTCACCACAAACACTGACTCTGTCTACAACAAATCAGTGTTTTTCAGAATGCCAGACCTGGAGTTATTTTTAGTTCAATTTATCTCTGTTTGATAGGTTTACAAAGATTCTGACAAGCAGGTCACAACATTCTCTTGCATGTGAGTATCAAGTAACAACCACAGGGCTGCTCTGTACATTGTAGTTGGCTTTTTTTTTTATTTAAGATACCTCTTTTATCATCGGTATTATTTATGTTTTTATAAATTTACAGACTGAAAAGAGTATTTTTAAAAGAGGTTTAAAAACTACTACAAGAATGTCTTCATATCTGAGCCTGACACTTTCAATTATGTTAAATTATATTGATTTAATACTCACTGAAATCTAGATCAGTTCAGAAAATCTCTTTACTCATTGATCTAGGCAATTGCTCACCACAATAAACTCTTTGCTCAGAGCCAAAATATTTTCAGAGAGTACCCATTTTACCAGGGCAGAATATCTGTGTATAAGCTTTGGAAACCATGATCAGGATAAGCTCAGCACCTGAGGAAAGTCTCTCACCATTTACAGTGAAATGTGGCAGTGAGGTCCAGGACTACAGGCAACAGCCAGAGGAGGGCAAGGGAAGAAGATCCAGGGCAGAAGCACTGAGGCAAATAAGAGGATCAGACTGAAATTATAAAATTGAATTCACTTTTATCACTTTCTCTCACTTTTTAGATTTCAGTATTCTCTGCAGAGATGCCCAAGAGAGATGTTTTAATCAATGCCCCAGCAAGTTTCACCATACTCACCACAGTCAAATAAAGAACAGATTTAGAAACCTAACAAGAAGTACCTCACTTTAACTACTTGATCACCCTTCTTCTAAAGCCTCCCTGGTTGCAATTTTATCCAAATGATACACCAGAACTATAAAAAGCTCCTTGGCCTGCATTCTGGATCATCTCGCTCCCATCTGTAAATCATCAGCTAACCACTGACTAGTCAGCAGTTACATGCTTTAGGTAGCAATTTATTATATAATTTAAAAAAGATATACCAAATTATTGTGGGCTTTAAGAGGCATGCAGGAATAAGATTAACAGATTTCTTATTTAGCTTGAATGTAACTTAAATGACATTGTCAGTATCAACAAGCTTATACAGTGCACATGACACTAGTTTATTTGTATTTCTTTAAGCTTGCCACCAGATTTTATAAGCTGTATTAGCCCAAGGCATGTAACACTCATAAGACAAGTAAAATCTCTAGCCACATAGTTTATATTCCATAATTTTGCAGCTGCATAGTTCAGAAAGAATGAGAAGCAAAAATAACTGCAAACCGCCACCAGCCTCATTCATTTCCAGAAGAATTATCATTTAAAGAAGTGAAAATTCCAATATCTTACTTTCTAACACGCAGCATAACTCAAAAAAAACAAAAACAAACACAACACCCCACTAAGTTTGCATTCCAACTGGACCCAGATCTTTTCAACATTCACTCTGTTCCCAGAGAGGGCTGTCAAGCTCCCAGTAGTTCCATAAGCTCAAAATAAAGGTGGGGAGGCCATACTGCTTTGGAATGTTAAGTCTGTAAACCAGGCAAAGTATTTTATAGACTTACAGGTGGTTTTGATTCTATAATAAAAGGAATTTAAAATCCTAAATCCTATGGTGTTATTATGAGCCTTCAAGACAGTTTGCTAAACTTCAACAATGTGCCTTTATCTTTAAATTCTTTCAGCTTTCCTACTATGTTTGAAGAGAAAGAACTTTCATAAGGCTGATTAAAATTTTCCTAAGCTATATAGTTTCATAACTATGTTTTCATGAAGAAAGAAGAACTCTTGAACTTGAGATGGGCAGCTTTTGAATCCAGAAATTCAATTTCCTTAGAGAATATCCGAAAGCCACATTACAGGAAGCTATGGTTCCTGACTTAAGGGAAGTGGAGGGAAGGAAAAAGTAAAATAACAAAATGTGCAGCTGACCTGAACCTGCCAAAAAAATCAAAATAAATATTACCCTGCATATATTGTCCAGAGCACATGTTGCATTATAAGCAGCAGCTGGCATGCACCAATAAATAAAAAGGGTATGAACTTTGTTTAATATGTTTACACTTAGCAAATAAACAAAACAAAACCAGCAGCATAAGCTAACTGCTTCTATCAGCATTCATGAGGGTTCTCTTGCATTTTCCTTACATTTCAAATTCATTTCTGATTGCTTTTGCTAGTAAACAATACACAAATTTAGGAATTAGCTTAATGATAATATTGTACATTGACAAATCTGTTTGTCTCATGTGAAGTACTGCAGATGTTAAAGATATCAAAAAAGCCCCACATTGAGTCTGTCCTCAGTAAGCTTATTACTCCAAAGCATCAATTAATGTATCTGCAGCCCTTTTAATCTCCTCCACTGTAAACACATTTTCTCACTGTACATTACTTTTTCCAGATTTCCTTTTAAAGCACTGTATTATCTGCTCTGACAGTGTCACTCCCTGCATCCAGATACAGTTTATACAAGTATACCAATCTGTCTTTCATATCAACTAAACTTACTGCTTCGTCTAGGTACTTCTATTCCAATAAAAAAACTTTGTCTCAGCACATTTGACTTGGTTTATTCTTTATACTGCAGTGGTAAACATTTTTGAAAATAGTATTTTTCACAAGTTATACTTGTGCCATACTTAAATTTCACTTCCTGTACTTCAACTCCATTCCAATTTCACTAAAAGCTCCCTCTTAAGTTTACTGCTCATTAATCCTGTCAGTGCATTTGTTTGCTCTTTATGTTGATGCATCCATCTTATTCCCTCTTTGCTTACCGGGGATTATGTCTCTACTCAGCCACCAAAGTTCAGAGTATTGAGTTTTTCCAGGTTCATTTGTGTCAAATTAAGGTATGAAGGGCTGTAAGTAGTCATTATATGGTCCAAGTGTAAGAAATTAATAGATTAGGGAGTTTTGTTCAAACTCAAAAATATTATTGCAACACAGGAATGGAAAAACAAGCTTGGTCTTTCCTAATTAACTGATTTGTTAAATTATTTAAATGATGACTAGTTGTATTTTTTTTTTTTTTTAAAAAAGGAGAAGCATTGTTACACTACAAAATGTGTGTATTAAAAGATATTAGAGTAAAAAATTGTGGGTTTCAATCCAAGAGTGCCCAATAGGCAAATAGTGATTTTTCATCTCACTCAGTAGATACAAGCGCAAAATGCAAACAGTTTGAAAATACCAAGTGTGGGCTAAGTCCTGACAATCTTTATGTCTGCCAAGGATAACATTTGGCCCTACCTCTTCTCTCCTGGGAAATAAAATAAAAATTTTACTTTTTCTGGGTTCCATGCATAAGTATCTAATAAAAGTATCCAAAAAATGATTTATGATAATGATTAGTGTGTAAAAAAACCACCCTGCCAATAAAGTATTTTAAAATACGTTCTTCATTTAATTCTCTTCTATCCTAACATACACAGTTAAAATATATGTTCTTACAACTACATAAAAATAAAATTCAAGGTAATTTTGATATATCAGCATTGAGGAGGTTTCTTATTTCTTTATACTTGGAATCTTTATTTGAAGGTTAATTCATTGGAACTATTGGTTTCCTTCTGGGAATCATTTTTTTTGGTCTCCAGACTTTCAAAATATTATTACTGTAATTAACATGTATTTGAAGACTTGATATTAGTGCATTGCTTTTAAAGTCTCCTGAATACCTTGTACCAATCAGCGTATTCATGGAATAAAATGACAGAGGCAAACTCAGAACCATGGTGATTCAACACAGCAATACAGCAGCTATCATATATAAATCCACCTTAAAAAGTTATGATTTTAATTCTTCTGTAAGAACTGCAGAGCTGAAGCAGTACTTAAAAATCTTTGGATACTATTAGCATCTTTGGCCTCCCCATCTACTTCTCAGATTATTTACAAAACCCAGCACATCTTCATGGTACTTTATAAATAAACAATACTGACAACTTTTCATGCAGAAACAGTCGAATCACCAGAGCATATTTGTTCACATCCATCACATTCTTATCCTTAGCTGACACTGAAGACTGCACCTGTAATTTTTAATTCATAACTCACCATCTGAAGACATCACTGTCACTCCCCTTATGCTTATTTTCCTCATCAGAACCTCTCTCCCAGATCAACATTTCGATGCAGAGAGGAAGTTACTTTCTCCAGTTTGCATTCAGACAGGCAGGAATGGATGTCAAAGCTGACCAAGGAGATCCCAAAACTTTACTAAAAAGGGATGTGACCCCAGCTTCTCCAAAAGATTAGAACAACTGGCCAGCAGGCCCGTGAACAGGATAAGAACTTCCCGAAAGCAAAGCATTGTTCAAGTATTTTTCTTAACACATATTCTAATGTACCATTACCAAGCACTCCTGTGCCTGCCTGGTTTACTCTTAGGCTTACCTTGTTGTAGGCAGTAGGTCAGACTCACTGTGCCTGGTGCCAGCTACAGCTAGAAATCCATCCAGAAGTGCCAGGTAGGATACAACTAAAACCACTCCAACAGAAAAGGAAAAAACATGAGGGAAAATTCCTTTCTTACCATCTTCTACAAAATACAATTCTTCTAGAAACAAATACATCAGCTCCTCTTCCAAGCTAAGGAAACTTTGCAAGGAAAACAGCTTTGACAATGCAGAAACGAACCTATCTATTTAAAGTTTATCCATTCATAACATCTAACCCTGAAGGCAAAGGGCCTGCTTCAAAGGGCCCCACAGGGCTGGCTGAAAGGCAATAGTTCACTTTTGAAACTCAAGTCTGAGACCCATGGCTTAAGCAAACAAGGACAAACCTAATCCCCTGAATTCTGACCTGGAGCAGTACAAGACTTGGATTATCTGATGACATAATGTTGTTTACAATAGTTTCTTTTTTTCAATAGAAGGATTTTTAACCTGTATTTCTCAGCTCAAATGCTCCATATATCTCGTATCTGACATAACGTGATGTTAAAAGTCACTGTAGTAAATCAAGCTAATCTGAATGAATCTGCCCTAAGAATCAAAGTCAGAAGTTTTCAAAGGTCTTAAATAACAGCCGTGATGAAGCTGTTTCTTGTTTTGCTGTTCCTTTTTACCCACACAGCTTTTTAATTTATGGTCATCAGCTGAAGTAATAGGAAATAATAATACTGCAAGATACAAAGTAAAGCGATCTGAAAATAGAACTTGTTCCTCCCTTTTCAAATACCTTAATGACTTCCTAAATGCACTATCCATAATACTGGCAAACAAAAATTACTTAGCTGTTTTTTTTTTAACACTTCTGAATGCCTCTCACTGCCACTATTTCATATTATATTCAGTGAAATTTGCAGTGATGAAGTTTTCATTTCAGTGGTGATCTCAGTAATTACACAAAATCATTCCACCCTGGTATTACAAGATGTATAATTAGCTCACCTTCATGAGCTCAGTCATGCCATAGATGGACAAAAATACTACACACACAGACAGAGCTGCCAAGATGATGTGTGTTGACCTCACATGGACACTGGGTGCTCACCAAGCCACTCGATCCCTCCCCTTTCCAGAGGGACAGGGGAGAGAAAAGAAGATGGAAAATGACATGTTGGTTGAGATAAGGCACTTCACTAAAGCAAAAGTGAAAGTTTGTGCATGCAGAAGCAGAGAGGAAAAAAAGATTTATTCCTTACTTCCCACCAGCAGCGATGTTCAGCCCCTTCCCGGGAAGCAGGGCCTCAGCACAAGGCAGCGGTTGCTCCAGAAGGCAAAAAATGCAAATAATGAATGCCCCTCCTTTCTCCTTCTTTCCTTAGATTTCATATCCAAGCTGATGTCTTAAGGTATAGAACATCCCTTTGATTAATTTGGCTCAGCTGTCCTGGTTGTGTCCCCTCCCAGGATCTTACCCATCCCCAGCCTCCTGATGGGGGAAATGTTGGAGAGACAGCGCCGATGCTGTGCCAGCGCTGCTCAGCAGCACCCAAAACACCGGGGTGCTCTCCACACCTTTCTAGATACCAATGCAAAGCACAGCACTGGGAGGGCTCTAATGGGAAAATGAACTCCTTCTCAGCCAGACCCAATGCACAAGTTCATTGAGGAATGCTGTGTACAGGGATAACACAGAATCCCCCTGGATTTCTGAACTGCTACATAAAACTACATCAAGTAATTTTCAAGTACATGTAACAGGGCTGAGAGTTGGCCAGAGCTCTGAAGATCTGCCTAGTCCCTTTGCTCCCAGACAGAGCTCAAAGGTCTTTCTACTATGGAAGACAAACCACGAGTAAGAAGGGGTTAATGCAGACCTCCCCACATCATTGCTTCCATAAAGTTTGAGGGAGAATTTAGTGGAGGTATTTTTTGCTGTTTGTCTGAGAATTGGTTTTTGAAAATTCATAGTGTCTGGTTTGTATTAATATCTCTACCACCACTTATGGTCTTTCAGCAGCCACCAGGGTGTCCCCATGCTGGTGTCTCATCAAGCTCAGGACACGAGCATGCTTTGAATGGAATCCTGCTCATTCCCACTTCTGTGCTTTGGTTTGTGGCACAACACTGCCTCCAAGCATACTGATGGGATTTCTTGTGGGTGAAATCAAGTTCAAGCTCTGCTCCAGGAATGCATGTGATGCCTTTCAGAAGGAGAGGAGCACTCAGTCTGCAAGACCAGACTAGAGCTACTCTGAAATTAAATACAAACACACACTCCCCCTCATCCCCAAAGTATTTTAAAAGGAGTTCTACAGCAGCATTTAATACTCCAGAAACCTCTCAGGGATGGACACCCAGTCCTCATCACCAGCTCCTTCACCCCACAGTGCTGGCTGTGTTGGAGCCCTGAACAAATGCCCTGGTCAGCCAGGCACTGCCCACCATCTGCCCTCCTGCTGGCTAACAGGTACCTGGAAATCACAGGTGAACAGCCAGCTTTACCCCAGGCAGAATTTCCAGGCAGATTAAGGCATCATACCTTCTTGCCCTCAAGTGTCATCACAGCAGCATCTGTATTTTACTAAGTGATGAGGAAAAGGAAATACCTCCTCCTCCTGATCACCATCACCCCCATCCCAGGGGATGTCAGATGAAAATGCAGGCTATAAGCACAGGAGATGCTCAATTAATTTACTTACAAATTACTGAGCTTCCATACTTGGCTGGAATGTCTTGGAAACACGGAAAACTCATGACAAGTGACCTCCCCCAAACCCCTCCCTCTCACAACTCTGCCACAAGCCCCACAGACCTGTGATTCAGTCAGGCCTGAAAAGCAGTGCAGGATGTTTTTGTTTATCATCAGGAGCTATTGCCATTTTATCACATTATCTATGACCTCTTAGGCATAAAAAGAATAAATTCTTCGGTCATTTCCCTTACAGCATGTGCAAGAAATCCAGCACAATGATTCTTCTTTGTATTAGTGCAATGGGAGAAAACAGCAATGACACAATAGGTACATGTGAAAATGCAGTAAGACTGAAAGGAAGTAGAGGTTAATCATTAAGCCCTACCTCTGACAACTAAAGAGGTATCCAGAATTTACCTGAAGGATGGTGTTCCACTATATTGACAATGGTCATCTGAATATTAGTAGTTTATTGCTTTCTTACAGGAGCTATGCATCACCACTGCTCCCTCTAATTTTTCTTTTTTTCCTATAATCTCAAAAATAATAATTCTGCAACCTAATGTCACACTTTTCAAATGACAGAATTCAGAGACATTTGTCTAGAAGACCAACAGTCTGACTCCCTAAGGTGCTTTGTTTTGTGAGGATTTTGAACTGTTTGTAATATTGAATTTCATTTATGAACAACATCACCATGTGTTTTACCAGAACCAAAAATGACAGAGTTAGCTATAAAGGTACAACATGAGCCTTGATTCCATAAATCATTTGAATCCTGAATAAAACAAAATTTTCACTTGCTTTCAACTACACTCTCTGAACAACATATACTACAGATAAAAGTATAAATTTAGCTTTAGACAAGAGTACAGATTCTAGTAAATGCTAAAATTAAGCCAACATGCAGATTGTCCAGGGTACCCAAACCAGAAAGCAAATACTGTAATATTGCATTTCTGTCACAGACTACACATTTCTTACGGTTAACCTAAAAATTGTATTTTGAGTATCTTTAAAAAGAGCAAAGCAATGAACATTCTTTTATAAAATGGGTCTTGACTTTGAATGCTGGACCAATTACAAAGAGATGATTTCTCACTATAGAAAATGGGAATTTATCTCTCTCACAAACATGATTAAAATGAATCAAGTACCATGCTATCGTCTTGCACAAAAGAACCTATTGATGTATTTCTGTCAGACTGGTAGAAGCAAGTTTTCCCATTCTGTATTCATTAAAAAGAAGTAAGATCTTAGTCACCTTGAAAGAACACAGAACATGTTCTGCATTCTCTGTTTTTGACAAAAATCCCAAAACCTGCAACTATCACTCTCACCAGGCTCATAATGTAAGTGCTTAAATATACAATTCATGTGTCCTGGGAAGAATAAAATTCAGAAAAAGCTTGTTTTAAGTCATTCAATATCCTTTTATTTTATTAGAAATCCCCAAAGTATAACTTTTGCTACTCATGTGCCAACTCCCGTTGTCAGTTGGTATTTTCTCAGCTTGGCTATTGTCAAGATTTATTGACAATAACATTTGGACACATACTCCATCAAAATGCTGTATAAATACATACTGTATTGAGTAAGCCTTGCAATCTTTGATCATACAAGCTGTACCTTCAGCCCATCCCATACAGACCTCATTAATGGTGCCATTAAACTGACGTGACTTAAGAAAGTTTTTCCTGTGAAGATGGTACCTGTTTGCAGAAATGGGTTGCTGCACTAATTCTGACCAACACCAGAGTATCAGGATAGCATCTGGAGAGACTACACATGAAGTGAAGAGCTCTGAACAGTGGAAAGGAACAGCAGCTCCCTTTAATGCCTGCAGCATGGATGCCATAAAAACATTTCAAGATACTTCTACTGAATTCTGGCAAATTACTTTGTTCTTGAATACTTTTATAATGGTTTGCACATTGTCTTAGAAAGCCAGTTTTAAGTTACAGGGGAGAAAAAAAGCTTGCTGGCTTCAAGTGTTTTAAATGTTTTGTGGGGGTTTTATTTTTTCATTTTTAAACATAACTTTTCCCCCCAGCATATGCATCATATCTCAATTTAATTCCAAATTATTGGTGGCTGTTTTACACAGCTGAAAGCTGAAATCTAGCTGCACTGTGAAATCCCCTCCCTATATTTTTACTTTACAGATTGAAGCAGCAGTAATTTAATTGTCTAGAAAGCAACTGCGATTAAAGAACTGTCAGTATTGAGATTTCTCCTTTTCTCAAATACCTCAGATTACTCCTGTGGCATTAGAATTTTGGTATAATATAATGTGTATACTCATACCTGTTACACAAGAGATCATCCATCAATAAGACAAAGATAATCCTAGATTACACAAGAATTTACCAGTGAATCCTCAGGGTGATTTATATGTTCTTTTAAACAGTAGTCATAAGTAAAACACACTAATTAAAAAGTAAAAAGTAAAACTTAGTAAAGTTTTACTAAGTAAAACACACTAATTTTGCACATGCAAGATGTGGCTGTTGGTTCTGCAACTAGCTGTAAGCTTTATTGAAAGTGATATGAAAAAACCAGACATCTAACTTGTTCAGCCTGTGTTTATAAATTATAACACACTACTTTCATTGTTGCATAAATTATTTTTAAAAGTACTAAGAAAGTCTAAGAGGAAATCTTTTTAATACGGCTAAAAGGTCGCATTTCCTAGTACAGGAAAGAAACAGTGCCAAATTACAGAAATAACTTCTTTTTTTCAATTTAAAATACAAGGTACAGAAGAAGACCTTCAAAACAGTAGCTACTGAAACATTAAACTTAATGAGTAACTTAAAGATCAAAGGATAGTAACATTCAAATCACAAAGCTCTTAATGACTTTCATTGCTGCAATAAAGCTGCTATACACTGACTTAGAGCTATACTGGGTTTTAGTAGCATCCCCTTTACACCCACCACCTCATAAAAAAAACTACTGGCAGCAACAGACAGGGAAAGCAGAAATACAATTCATTACAGAAGAATACAGACACTGATTATTTTTAAACTGCAACTTCTTATGCCAGTATCTTTTTTGTTGTCAGTATTTTTTAGGTCAAGTGGCAAGGATTAAATTTGATGGAGAAACTGAATTAGCTGTGTGCCATCAAATAGTAAACAAACACCATGAAAATCACTGGGTTTGACATCTCAAGAGTTAAACTAGAGCCAGAGCATTTGGCAGAATTCAAAACAGAACTATTCACAGCTGAAGTACACCTGGTGAACACGTTTGCCAGTGTCAAGCCAAAAGACACTTGGAAACTCTCCAGTGTTGAGTACATCCAAATACACAGTGTACTACTGTACAGTCAACAACACTGTTTTGATACTAGCAGGATTCTACTTCTGTATTAAAAACAATGAGTCACATATTTACAAGTCTTACACTAGATTGGCAGCTTCTACCATACAGAAAGAAACATTGCATAGATTGTCTTGGTATTTCTATGTCTGTGCCCAAAGCCAGAGAAATCATGGGCTTGGTAGTATTCATAAAAGTACACATGAATACACACCAGTAGATTTTCACCAGGTCGTTTACTTTAATGCCCAGAAGAGATCAATGTGATCATAAAGCTAAGAACCTCTCCCAGCAATAAACATGTCAAGCCACTAACTTGGTGAAGTTTTACAATATTCAGTCTTAATTTAAGAAGGTAAAAAGTTTCCATTACAGTTCCTATATCTTCCAAAGCTTAATTACTCTCACTTAGATTTTCACCGGCATTCTTATTCTGAATGCATTTCCTTTGAGTTCTCAGTGACTGCATCTCATTATTTCCCAAATTAAAATATCTTTGACATCAGACATCTTTTCTTCTGGGACACGATCAAATAACCTCCTAACCTCAAACAAGTACAACAGATTTATGAGAACACATTCAAGGATACAGCACAGATTTTGCTGTTTTTAAATCATGCTTGAAACTAAAATACAACATCTTTTTCTGGCCATCTCTTTCTCAATAGTAGCAAACAAAAGTAACACTCCTTAATTCTGCTTTTTATTCCTTATTTTTGGATCCAAGATCATATTATCACTGCTCTTTTAGTAATATCACACCAGGAACAGATGTTTAACTGATTATGCACCATTATAATTAACTGCTTTTCAGTGACACAGTTTTGGAACTGTTTTCTGGAACGTGCAAATGCAAACTATTTTCTTTATTCTGGATATATGACAACATTCTTGGCCACATTAAAATGAATGCTGATCTATTGAGTCCAGCTCACCAAGTGATCCGTGTTACTCTGCAGAGCTGCCCCAGGCTGTAATCATTTCACCTGGCTCTGGCTTCTGAGAACTCTGTGTGTTCCACCTGGCTCATGAACAAATACACTGAACAGCAACAGGCCATGAGGAGCAGGTCAGACAGGAATCCTTGTAACTCACTGCCCTGTCTCTGACAGTGGTCAAGAGAAGGTATGTGAATACACAAACCACAGTAAGAAGCTCTGCAGCTAGCCTATTTCTACTTTCTTAGGAAAATCCAATAATTTTTGGCCTCCTCAGTCCTATAATATGGAAAACAGTGAATAATGTTCCCTATTTACTTTTAACACACTTCAGAGGTTTTCAGGATGAAAGCCCCTCAGATATTCATCATTCCTCACACATGAACTTTCCCACAACTCTGCCTATTTCTATACCTTTCCTTGTCTTGTTATGCCCTTTCTGACATGGAAGAATCAGAGCTGTGTCAGCAGCCAAGATGCAGGTGGCACCACTGTGGGCTCACACAGCAGGAACAAGATGTTTTACTCTGTCACACGTCAACTGCTGCTGAGTTTTTCTCTTCACAGGGTGTATCCTCCCTCCAGAGCATCACTCCTGCAGATAACAAGTGCCTTGCCCAAAGTCAATGTGCAAGCAAAGATAAAACATTCCACACACCTCTTTTCACTCAGCATTTACCAATGCTGAATTTAATCTGGATTTTATAGGACTCTTCTTCCTGATCACTTAAATGTACAGAAAATCACAGAAAAGCAGAGGAGGAAAAGACTTGGACAACTAATGGAATACTCATAAGTTCAGGACATAAAGTAATATTTGCACCCCCCCTTGTTTAAACACTGGCAAACTAACCTCAATAAAATATTACTTGTTCAGTGATCTAGATGTCTTTTTCTGCAGAGTAACTACTACTAAATACAAAAACAGACAAAAAAAATATACTATTTTAGCACAACACTTGCAAGCTCAAAGTGAGCACACGTTCCCCTATAACCACATCTTTAGTCAGGGCTGGGGAATGCACCAGGACCCCACAGCATCCTCCACTTGTGCAGGACAGCCTTTAACTCTGAGTCCCTGTCAGCAACAGAAACATTTCTCCAGAACTGTGCAAAGACCTTGGCAGAAGAGATTGGTCTTTGATGACTGGGCAGGATGAGCAGTCTCTAAATCTTCAAACCATGCATGCAGACTGATACAGGAAGGAAATGTCTAAATTTTAAGCGTTTTGCCCTGCTGTAAAAAGCACCCAGTTGATGGGGTATAAGCATGTGGTAAGTCTGTCTCTAAACATCTCCTCTTTCAGGGTTAATCTGGAAGACAGCAGCCACCCTGAATGGTCAAAACTGACAAAGGCTTTCCTGCTGCAGGCTCAAGGAGTGGACTCTCCTACTCCTCAGTTACTGCAAGGTGGCTCCCCGTAATTCACAAGTTAAAAAACAAAACCAAACACCCTCCCCTGCAAAAAGCACACTGGAAAGAAACAGTCAGCAGTATGGCACAAAACCAGCAAAATGGTGCAGAGCAAGGTAAAAAATAAAAGGTAAATGCCCAGCAGCCTGTCCTCAGCCCAGAGACAGGGACAAATCTCAGGTTTTGTGGCCAGATGTTCACAGAGGATCAGCCTCATATGTGTCCCACAGAAATAACAGGCAGAGACCATACCAAGGAGGGAGCATTAGAGAGATTTCTAGACTGGCTAAGAAGTACAACCCTGTATAAAATAATATTGTCAATGTTTTTACCTTTGTTTCCCCCCAATCAAAAAATTCGGGCTAAAAATCAGAATTTTTCCACTTCTAGTTTAATTCATTTTCTTCTAGTCTCAGATTAATAGAGTGGTGACCCATATCCAGTAAGTAATAAAATCTACTCAACTTCTTTCAGCATACTATAACTATAGAATAGAGTGAAAGACAAAAGTGAAGTGCAATTCCAAGTGTTATCAATCAGCAGAGTCATGCTGCAGTCTTTCTGAAAAAATACACTGCCAGCCTCAATAACCAATGAAAAGTATTTTTAACAGCTGAAAAATGAAATTTAAAAAACCCAATGACCAGCACTCTTATGCCTTCTGAAGCAGTTTACCTCCTCCAAAACCTTTTTTCACTGGCATGCTGTTATTGCAATTTAGCAGGTTTTTTCCTTGGGCAGACCATGTCCCTCTCTGCTTTCTGCAGTGCCAACAACTAAACAAAGCACAAAATACTGGCCTCAACACACAAGGAAAATTGAAGATGCTCTTATTGTTCAGGAATACAGAGGGAAACAGGAAAATCTATCAATCTGACACAAGAAAACTGGGCCAACCAATGAGAAAACTGACTTTGAACTTTTATTCATTTTTTCATTAATCCAAAACATTAAAAGCAGGAATAGAGCTTCTTTTATTTTTCCTAGAAGACCAAATCATTTTCCCATGGATTGAGTTAAATATAATGACTTTTGTTATAAAAAGTTTTATCACTGTTCTTTCTTCACAGTGCTGAAAACAGAAGAAAGCACACTATTAGTAGAATAAATTAACTTTAATTCCTGACATTTCATCACCCCCTTACCTTTCAGCTTACTGGGAGTGACTAACAGATAATAAGAGAAAAGCAGAGAGATACAGATCCCCCTGTTGAGGACCAGACCTGGTCCATTCTCCCAAGTTTGAGAACCACATCAGCTCTGACAGAAACAAACTGCAACTCAGAAATAAACAACAGCGAGATGGTTCCTGGACAGCAGGCAGGTGGGCTGTGGTACTTCTTGCCATGGGATGCTCCAAATGCAGGGAAGTGGCATGGGACCTGCAGGGGGCTGGATCAGGCTGTGGAAAACCAATCCATTTTGGTAAATTAAATGCACAGAACTACAACTCTGAGCTGCAACGGAGACAAGGAGATCCTTGTGGAAAACATCACAGTGTTACTTTACTGCAGGCACCTGCTTTACAAATTTTTAATCTGGAGACAAGATCCTGGGGTATTCCATGGCTCTCATGCCTGGTCCAGGACAGCCACACATATTTTTATTAACAGTCCAGACTGCAGAAAATTAAAATACATGTAACCATAAACATTTCTAAAGCCCATTTATCATATCTTCACTTATTTCAGAACAGTACCATCAACCAACGATCCACACAAAACAGCAAAGGAGCAAGTAAAAACAGCCAGGAAAGCCAGCTGCTGCAGTTCTTCAGAATAAGCTTCTTCCAAAGCTTTATTACCTATCCCCAGTTCAAAAAGGAAACACCAGCCAACCAAAAAGGCTAACAGACTACCTAATCATGGAACAACTGGCGCAACATGTAATTCAGTACCACCATTTTGACAGAAACTTTCAGAGAAAAAACCAAACCAACTTGACTTAAGTGCTATTTAATAAATGATTACTTGAGGGATTTTATTTGTTTAAAACAATCACTCTGCTTCAGCTAAAGAAGTACTTTGGAAAGCTAGCATTAAAAAATTATTTGCTCTAATCTTTTCCAAACTGAGGCTTGGCATCTAATCCCTCTTCAGTACCAAATAGCTTTGTAACCAAGTATTCCATTTGTAAAGTAGTCACAATAACAACACCAAAATAGCTGACCCGAGTTCTTCAAAGGTAACTACAGAAAACAAAAATTCAAACAGCATCTAATTACACAGAGAGTCAGGCAACACACCCCCTAAATCTTATTAAAAACATATGAAAATATATGGAGGGTATTTTCATTTGAAGTAATTTCGTCCAATTAGCAATACTGCTGTATTACTTATTTAAAAAAGAGACGTTCTAGTCAGCAAGTTACTGTTCAACTGTATAAAATTGTTATGAAGGTCACTTCATAGACCAATTCACTAATTGATGTGTTATTAAATATAGGCACAAATAAATTAATTAGAATTGTTTTTAAAAATACAGTTTATTAGAAACAAATTTATAATGATAATTAATAAGAATGAAGTACTTTGCACTAGTAACTTCATTTGCTCTAAATGCAGAAGATTATAATTTATTACATTTATTTAGCTCAGGGTTATTTTTTAATTCATCAATCTATATTGCTGACTCTTTATATTGTTATTTATAACTTTTAATTGTGCAGAAAGGAGCAAGAATTATGTATAGTAAAACAATAAATGGCCGTTAATGTGTTTTTCCCCCACATTTTAAGTCTTAGGAATTTCCTTATTCATCCATTTATTATAGAAGGGAAAGACAAAGAAAAGCATTAGAAAATTTACTTTCTCTTTTTCTGCAAATCTCGTTAGTTTAAACCAAAAAAGGAGCAAAGACATCAGAACCAGAATATCTGCTAGAGCTCCATAAGGACTAGCAAGTATATAAATACATCAGGTAACTCTTAATTTAATAACATTAACAGCTGGAATTAATTTTGTACACTAAATGATCAAAATAAATACCAAACATCTATGATTGACATCAACATTTTGATGTTGTCGTATCTCAAATGTGTTCTCATCTGCTCTTCCTCAGGTATACTTGGGATCCACAAAAAACAGGTCCTCAAATGATAAAACCTTACTGTGACCCTACCAGCACTTTTGATGAGGGAAGGGGAAGGGGAAGGGATGAATCACAGAAAAAGAACCCATAGAAGAACTGATGTCTTACTGCTCCCACTGGATGGACTTCATATTCTTAGCAGCCTCCCAGCATTAGAGGAAAAAAGTATTGTTCTTCCCTCCATAAGACCCTTATGTGATATAGCCCAGGCAAAGAACAGATTAATTTTCCAAGAGTCTATTGTTTACCAAACATGGAGAGATGAACAAACAAACCACAGATATTATTCTCACACGCACCAGCAGTTTGACAGCTACCGGGATATCTGATGTCATAACTCCCACAGCTTGACTCTGTTTTTTAAGCATCATGCAATCCAAATTCCCTTAAAAGTCATAATATCGTACTTTAAAGAGTTACTTGAAGCATAATGTGACAAAATTTTGCTGTTCTCCCTCTATTACCTTGCTATAGGTGAGATGCTATGTGACTCCATCAGGGACTCCAGTTAAACAAAACTCTCATGATAAGAATGTTGCTAGAACAGAATTCATGGATGCCTTCCCAACACAAAAGCCTTATAATGATGACATCTGTTACTGGGAGATTAAAACATTGTTTTCTTCCAATGGAAAAGAGGTTCCATTTATGCATCTTTCCTGTGTTTCCTTTCCTACATCCTGTGTGTAGTGGAAAATTGTGTCTTTTACAAAATTAGCACACATTTGTCAACTACTACTTCAGCTGACAAATAGCCACAGCTGAAAACAGTTCATTAACCTGATCTAATTTAAGATAAAGATTTATGACAATTATGTGAATAATACTGTGTCACAGAAGAAATGGATACAGTCCCTTAAGCTTAGATTTGCTTATGTAAACTTTAGTTTTATGGCTCAAGAACTGCATAGAGAATAACAGCACACATTACGATTTCATCTTTATCACTCTAATTATTTGTGTTACACACATTTCACAGTTTTTTGAGGACAGTTGCAATATTGTTTGAATGTTGCCACAAAGGTGTTAGAGAAGACTGGAAATTAAACTTTTCCTCTTCCCTTCAGCACAGTGCTGGGGATGGAAAACAACTCTGATCATTGTGGCTGTTCCCTCTGATCATCAATGGCATGGCTGGGGGGTCAATATAAAATTGCTGCTTGACACAACCACATTCAGACCTCTCTACTCCACTAGCTGCAGTTTTAATGATAAGTTCTAAAGAGGCAGAACTAAAGATTGAAAAGATTTTTCTTGTTTCTAAGTTGTGTAATAGGATCAACTCCATCTGCCTGGCCCCAATTCCAGGCACGGCTGAACTCCAGGACTTAATTCAGATCTCTCTAAGGACCCATGTCCTTGCTTATTTCAGTTCCACTCAGAGAGTTCAGAAGAGAAGGATAAAATGAGTCAAGGATCAAAGGTGATGAGGGAAGATGTAATAGAGGGTTTCAGAAAAGCAGAAGAAACTGGCAAGTCATGCAAGACTAAAGAAGTGGTGGAGACTGTGAGCTGAAAGCAGAGCCTGCAGCACACGGCAGTGAAAGTGCAGAGGCTGGCACACAGGTGGAGCACAGCAGAGGACCAAAGGGAGAGCTGATGAGGAGGAAGACAGGTCTATTACTTTTTTAGAAATGCACTGGCAGTCTGCAATTCATATAATCAGTGAACAAAACAAGATGCAGATGACAAGAAAAATCAGGCAGAAACATCAATAATAATAGAGGGAAAAAGGAAAGTGTAGAACTGAAGGATTCTGGGAATGGGACAGATGGGACAAAGTAAAGAGGATGGTCCACGGAAGACAAAGAACTAAGAATTTTTCTTTGTAGTGCAAAGCTCCCCAGAAGAGACACATGTTAGTGTACAAAGATTCACAAGTTAGGAGTTCACAGGAGTTAGAAGTGCTGGAAAATTTTATTTCTCAAAATTAGTAATAGCTTTTGGTTTTCTTTTCCCTCTCAAATGCTCGTAGGTTTCCTCTTGTGCCAGACTGTAAGCACATTCCATTAGAAAAACCTTTCCTAACAATTCAGTATACTTCCTCTGAAAATTCTATAAAACCTAACCTGGTAATAAAGTTGCTCACAAACAGATTATGATCTTCCACCCCTCCTCTCTCAAAGAAACTGGTACCATGCACATCAATTTCTAATGCAAACATAAAAATAAATGTTGCCAAAGAACTACTAATATACAATAATGTTATGTTTGATTCTTCCATTACATTTTTCTTCATATTTTCCAGGCTTGATTTTGTTGCTACTACTTTTAACCTTATCTTCCATTCTATAATGCAGTTTGTTTTTTTCTCAAGTCACGGTACACATAAAACCTTTACCCTCCCAATTAATAGTTTTGTTTATAAAACATGAGTTCTCTAGGACAGGCGATCTCATAGCATGAAGAGAGAGCTTTTATGAAGAGACATTATCTTGATTGCTATAAATTCTTCAATAAACATGGAGAATCATAAATATTCATAATTTAGAGACCTTGACTTACCAAGTTACTTGAAAGCCGTGATGATACCTTAACAACATAGAAAATCTATTAAACATCACTGTGTGTTGTATGAAGCCTACAGTACAAACGCTGAAAACACGGGCCAATATGCTTCCATCCTCATGAGTTTTGATGAGTAACTACTCAGCAAAGGCAAGCTTAAAATACAAGTTTAAAAGAATTTGCTAACAGCAAATCCAGATTCTGTATAATCTAGGAATAAATCTCAGGGTTTTGCAAAGATTTACAGGTCTGTGAGCACAACACCCATAAACCGCTGTGTTACTGGCAGAACTGTTTATGCATTCGACAAACTGCTGTTCAGATAAGATGATATCCAACTAAGTACTGAAAAGAAACTGTCAACAACTCTGCAAGACTATAACAGAAATTGCAACAGCAGCACTTTGATGGCTAACCATACCTTCAGAATACCCTCAAATGAGTCCCAGGCATGAAAACACAGTTGGAACTAATTTTAAGAGGAGGGTGAAGAATGGCATGTTGCCACAAGAATAAGAACAAAGCCTAAACTGTGTTCCCTGCATTACATAATTGCTAAAGTAGATGAAAAAATGTTAATATTATAGATAATACAGAGGTTTTAGCCAAATTATATTTGAGAAGTCTGGAAGCAGACAGCAAACTTGTGACTGATCAAAAATAATCATAGTTGACTGGATAAGTACATACCCAACCTTTTCATGGTTTGTATGGTTTTATTGCTGTAAGGTTTTGGATATTCCATTAGAAACGTGGAAAGGGAAGAAGTTTAGAATCAATAGGCTATTTTTCCTCAGAAATCTAAGTCAAATGGCATAAATAGCAATTCTTGAAAACGTGCATCAATATCACTGAGTAGTGAAAACCAAGCTGGCAAAAGCGCTGGCTCTCAGAGGTGCATGAACAAAGGGCGTAAGGTGCAGATATACAAATGTCTGTTTCCTGTTGGCTGCCAGAGCAGAAGTTCTGTCTTGGTAAAGGCACTCTGCCCTTTAACTTTCAGATTTATACCAGCTCTGTATTATAAAACCAAGGCAATAGACATCAGTGAAGGAAGTAGGGATGGATAAGCTGGAACATGGTTGAATCCAACAGCCGCAAAATTTGTGATGAGACAGTCTCAAATAGGGAGAAACTTGGCACAAAACCATCATTTTTCTGTGGCTGTATCTGCCCAGAAAGTTTCTGGGTCTGTGTTAATATCAAAGTAATAAATGGGCTTCTAGCATCACATATGATTCTCTTGTTGTAAACCATCTAACATTTAAATATTTCTGAGGATGCAGAAAAGTGATACCATATACAAAATTCTAATCCTTTGGAGTTTCATTTTAATAACACTGTTCAGACCTCTTCTTTCTGGACCTTCCCCATTCACCTCTCTCCTAATCACTCCACCACGCCCTGCTCTTCACCTCCCCTGTGTTTTATTATGCTGCCAGGATATTTAGAAGGGGACAAGGAAAGAAAAATATACTTTGAGAAATGTTCTGGAATGCCATTTAAAAAAAAAAAAAAAAAGCATCACATTTTCAAATCTTTTAAGAACAATCCATTTTAAGGGATGACAGTACTTTGGTCCCAAGGGTCAGCAACTCACACTGCTTCATATAAAGGCAAATTCCATATACATAAATCATCTTCTCCCTGGCACCAACTCACTGCAAGAGATGAAAATACACACACTTCAGAAACTAATTTCTGTTGCACATATCTTTAGATAGAGAAAATTAAATAGATTTTATTAATATTAACAAACAAAAAAAGAAAGATAAGAGAGCCAGCAAGATACACACTAAATCTCTTCCCGTTTAATACAAACAAGGTCAGTAGCCAGAAAACTGACAAATTAGACCATATCATAAATCCCCAGCTTCATTTAGGACTTCTCAATAGGTATCACATTATACAGCCTTGTATGATAAAACTCCCTTCCCACATGCATTACTCTCCCTCTGACTAGCTTCCCCAGTTTATTTTTACCTCTGGAATGAAACTAAGTGTAAGATCACAATATTGCAAATTTCCTTGTATGCAACAAAAATAGAATTTGATTTCTACATTAAATTACCAAATTAATAAACTGTTCAATGCTATGAAATAATTTTATCTGTTTCCAGATATTCTTATCGCATTCTCTTACACAAAATGCTTTCCTCAAAAAAAGTTACACTGAGGACATAAAAGCACAGGCACTGTTTAAACTCAAAATGTTTACAGTTTAATAATAATAGAGAAAGAAACTTCAGGGTACCTCAAAAAATTATGGTATATGGCAACTGTTAAAGAAGCATTTATTGTATTTTGGACATTATTTGCTATGAGAGTTCTATCTTCATTAACAGAATTTTTTCACACTATAACTAAATTAGAATTTACCGACAATTTCCAATGATGCCAGTGCATCAGCTTCATCCAAAAAAGTGATCCTTTGAAAGTGGTCCTACTGCTAGCACTTTCTGCTATTCTCAAGCAGAAAAGAGCATTCAGGTGCTGGTATTCCCTGTCAGAAATAACAACAATAAAATAAAGTGTGGCCACACTAGATGAATATATAACATGTAGTACCAAGGAAGATTAGACTTATATTTGAGTAATGTTTGAAGACTTTTCACCTCTAGAACCTTTCACTTCTTTATACTTTGCTCGCCCCAACCATCTGTCCCAGACCTTCCAAGTCTTTGGCATATTTTACTCAGGCTTTTTCCTGTTAGGAGTTTCTTTCACAAACTGTTTTTTCTTCTTCTTTATTTAAGAGTTGCAGAGAAAGCGTGTATAAATATGTATATACACATAAATAATGGAGCAGGAAACCTGTTTCTTATTCTTTTTTTCCTGCCACTTTGAGTGAACACAGTAAGCTCACCAAGGTGAAAAAGTTTGCAAAAAACCTTTATAACGAGAATCAACCAACCTTCTTTAATAACGCTGTCATTTACAAATTAGCAATGCCATGTTCAGGGTCAAATCAATAAAGAAGAATATGTGAGTTTTAAGACTTGGAAATAAAACTACTAAATAATAATTTTTGTTCAGTCTTTCTTCAACTCCTTGTTTGCTTTGGCTAGCTTAAAGGCTGAACTCTTTGGGACGTAAAGAACATTTTTGTGATCTATTTTTAAAACAAGACACTTGTATCAAATAAACCATATTGATACACCCTAAACTGAACACAGGAGTGTAAAAGACCAGACCAGACATGAAAAAAATACAGTAATATAATAACTCTGAAGAAATTCCAGTAGACATGATATAAATGAATGTGACATAAAAGTAATTTTGGGACAGAGGAAAGTGGAGCAATGCTGCTTTCAGAAGACTATTTAATGTTTGTGAAGTGCTTTGAAGATGAACACCCCTTCGTACATATTATGGCTATGGATTACCACTGGAGCCATGTAGCCTTACTCTGAAATTGAGAATCGGAGGAATTTGAGACAACCTCCAATTCAAAGACAGAAGAAAGGCATAGACATAAAAAGTATTAAGAATCCTGCATGCTAAAGAATTGCTATAAGCCATACACTACCATAAATTTTCTTCATTTCTATTATGACAGTTTAAAATTACACCTTTCCATAGGTGTATCTGTGGGTAAAATTTGTAAATATCAGTCTTCAGTACACGTTGGACTTTCTTTTGAATTGAGGGAGGAAGAAAAAAAAGGGATGCTACTATTAGAAACTGATGGCATTTATAACTTCAAAGTATACTCTGCCCGGTGATACCAAGACACGTATTGAACTGAGAACTTCTAACATTAAAAGGATAAACTATATAACACCACTTGACAGGAAAGAAAAAAGTATATAAATTAGGTTTAACAATATACTGTCCAGTAGATAATATAATCTGCTAATTCCTGAAATTTCAAACTGTAGAAATTTCATATTGAAAAAAGCAGCAAAACTCCACATTACCCAAATTTCAGCAACTCAGCCAAAAAGTTTAACAACTAATTTTTCTGTCAACATAGAAGAGAAAAAAGATTGCAAATAGTCTTATTCCCTAGAGTTATACTTTACAGCTCAATCACAATGATGAAAAAAAAAAAGTCAAATGTTGGTTTGATACAAGAATTCTCAAGTATTCAGCCACAGAGTCTAAAATGAGAAAACTACATTATCCTGAAGTGATATGACGACTCCTTTTTGGGTCTACACTTCAACGCCTGAGAGTGAAATGGCAAGAGTAGATCCCATAAATTAGTGATTCAACAGCTGTATTCTTCATGGAAAAAAAAAAAAAGTAATTCCCTTTCCCCACCCCATCCCAAAATACAAAGCACAGAGATGCATGTTGCAAATCCATAAGGACTAGAAGCCCTTTTAACAAGATATGTGCAAATACTTTGTGAAGCTATAGCTAAGTTTTTCTTTTGATCCACATCAAGAACATGAATCCTGTTTCCAAAGCAGTAAAATACTAAATAAAGACAGTGAAACAGAGTCCAGAACAAGGGGATTTTTTGTTTGTATTGGGTTTTAATATAAAATAAAGAGGAGAGAATAGTTGCTTTATCAGCTTATATTTTGATTTTATTTCTAGTGTGATTGTTTATCATTGGGAGCATTCAGACAGTACTGAATAGCTCCAGTGTTCATATGATTTCAAAGAAACTCGCAGACTTCCCCACCTCATAAGCTGGAAATAATTGCTCCAAACCTGTCGAGAATAAGCATTTCTTCAGTGACTTCACACTAGTTTGTAGTCACTGTGTGTGATTGTGTCAAAGGTATTTCTAGCAGCAACAGTTCAGTGCATATATATCATAAAGAGCCTAAATTGTCAAACTCAGACAAGGTCCATGGTCACTTAGGTGAAAGAACATTAAGCTACCAAATCATAACTTATAAATTTGCTGATAAGTAACATTACTGAGCTTGTAAATGAAACGTTACACATCTACAGCATCATCTCTTAATGACTTAATAGATAGAGAATCACCTCTGCTCTTTCATCTCTGCAGAGCAGTCACCAGACTTTGCCTTCGATCCTGCCTTCCAAAAGATCATCGCACTAGGGAACCAGCATCCCTATATAATGAATAATCTGCCCAAACCCACCCCCCCCAACTGTTTATTACATTGGTACATTATCGTGTTACTGCATCTGAACATATATTCTTTTATTCACCTCTATATTTCTTAATTGTTAAAGAATCCAAAAGGTTATGTTCTATATGTTATAGCTCTTTCTCTCTGTGGGCCCATAAAACTGAATGGAAGCAGGGAGCATCTACCAGAATACTCTCTTTTGCCTGTGTCTCCTATGAAGCTACAAAAACAAATGTAAGAGCGCTAACACTTGAGCTCATTATCATTACTTTCTACAGCTGGCCAAATCCCACAAGTGTAACTTATTTTATAACAACCACTTTCTCCTGGAAAATCTTAGACCTATTTAATCAAATTGTCACCTGTATGTTCCAGCTACTGAAAAATAACAACATAGATTTTAAATTTTTTTTTCCCTTTTTACTGTCAATATTTAGCCTTAAATTTACTTATTGGGAAGAAAACAAAACCAAAAAAACCACAAAATGAGAAGAGAGACTGTAAGAGGAAAGGGATAAGTTTAGGTAATACATGGTACTACACTTTTGGTCCATGTGAAATACAAAAGAAAAACAAAAACTATATTGTCTATATCAACTAAGGCCAGCCAATCAGCTCTCAGGTCAACATATACTTGCAATCAAGTTTAAAAAAACTAACACAGTACCTTTCTAATGAGTTTTGATCAAGTGTTTCCTGAAAAATGAATGTGTTTAGGGTGATAAGATCAAGTTTGCTACTGGCACCTTAAATCATATGTATAAGTGAGCAAATCCTCCCACCTACCACTTCAAACACACCACCTCCCCTGTTCATCTTTTCTCACTTCTGTTTCCAATTCAGTTTCTTTTCACTGCAGTGAATACATCCTTCTGTTGATCTCATGGTCGGCTGGATTCATTGACTGGTACTTACCTCAGCAAAAGTTGCTTAAAAACCTAAATATGACTCTGTGAATCAATGATTAGGAGGAAAAACCTTTGCAGACTTGCTGAGTGTGAGAGTTTCTATGTATTTTTAACCAACAGGAAAAAATAGTTCCTGCCTGCCCAAGACATCGACATTTTGTAATTCTGGTGAGTACCACCTCTAACTACATAGCCAGTTATACAAACTAGAGAAATAGCAGTGAATTTATCACCAAGGTTAAAACTTAGGTTGGTAAACAATGTAATACTCTAAACCAGTCTACTGAAATTTAGCTGGAAGTGCAATTACTCTATTCTGTATAGAAGCAAAAGTTTTCTAAGCAAATAATCAGCATCAAGTCACTCAACAGTTATAGCTAAGACTGAACTGGAGCATGCACAGCACATCTGTACATTTACAAGCACAAGCTCCCCAGATGTTATAAATTACTGTCTTTACCAGTTGCCTCCTGAAAGTGTTGACTTAAAGAAAATGCACTGAGCAGTGGAGATGTTCACAGCAGGAATTGTCAACATAACTAAATTCAACAGTAAAAGATCTGTTGATATGTGTATGATCTAAAGGGTAAATGTCACAGAGCTATTACTGCTTGGATGCATTAGAGGGACATTACTTTCAGCTGTACTTGAGGATACAGTCACAGAAAGTTCTACTACCTTACTTACAACGTACTATTTATTCAAGTTTAGCTATGTGCAACAGGCAACAAAATATCATAACCTAATTCCTAGTTAAAACACAAACCAACCAACCAACCAACCAAACAAAAACAACCCAAAAACCCAAACAACATACTCTGAGTCGTTTTAAATTACCAGACAACTCTAGACGGTATTAGAGATTTGGGAGTTTCATATGGTTGTACAGAAATTCATGTTTAAAAAGGAGACATCAAATTCCAAACTTTATTTAGAGGAGATGAGAGAGAAAGGGAAACCATTTAATGATACAGCAGTCCAGAAGGCAGTTCAGCATTAGAGATACCATTCATTTATTGCCCGGACAGCGTGAGCCCGTCCCGTTGCTGGCTGAAATGTACACGCACCAGAGAGCTCCATCACTTCTGCTACCAATGACATTTCCCAAACCGCCGCCCGCAGCAGCTTGCAACTGACACCAGGGAAAGCCCAGCTCCCCCACTTAGACCCAAACGCCAGCTGGAGTTTCCCAACTGAGCACAGGGAAAACAAAAAAAAAAAAAAAAAAAAGGAAGAAA
>VXAC01004154.1:1380519-1413542 GCA_013399225.1 Rhipidura dahli | reverse complement strand
CCTCCGCCGCCTCCCGCCGCTCACCGGGCGCGCCCCCCGGGTCCGGCAGCCGCAGCCGCGGAGCGCCCGGAGCGCCGCTACCTGCGCTCGGTTCCCTGCGGCGCTGCCAGCCCGCCTGGGGGGTCCGCGCTTTGGGGGAACCGGGCAGATGCGCCAAGGACGCGCCGCAGACCAAAGAGATGCGACCAGCCCAGGCACGGGGCAGAAAATCGCGTGCTGGAGAAACTGTGGGGGTCGGAATTATGGTTTTGAAAATAGGCACCTTTGCTGCCGCTCTTGAGAAACCTGTGTGCGAAGTGCTGTTTGCACCTATGGCTATAGGAAAGGAGCTTCAGGACATGGGCAAGGGGCAGTGTAGACCAAGACAGGACAGTCCAGTCGCTGCCAGCGAGAAGGATCCATGCAGTTAGCTGACTTCAGACACCTCAGATAATGCTGTGAACATGACCTAAATCAAAGGTTTGATCAGAGGTCAAAAACACTTCATCATCCAGGTCAACGAGCACGTTTCTCTTCTACTTGTATTTCTCTGTCATTTATGGTACTCGGTGGCTTTGGAGCACTCTCAGTACTATTTTGTGATCTGACTAGTAACTTCTAAGGTAGATTTTCAGCATCTGCTGCAAGCTACTCTGTTGGGTTTTTTTTGCTGGAAGTGAACAAAAAATTTCCACATTGTAACAACAGCTTCCATTTTTAGTGGCCTTTTACTAAAAGAGCAGGTTCCTTGCCTTTGCTCACTCAATGAAGACTCAACGCACATTTTCATTGCAGGATCTAGGCCAAAGTTAGTAATAGTCTGCCATAGCTATAAAGCTATTTCAAGAAATTACTTGGGTTTTATAAAATAATATTGTATTATAGCCCCTTAGGGAAGATTTGTCATGCACATTTACAGTGCCTGTTATTGCTGTGTTCTAATACCCAATTGGAGCCTTTAGGCACTATAGTATTAATAAGTGATAGGAGGGGTAGTGCCCTTGTGAAATTCAAGGCTAATAGGAACTTTTTCAGGAACAATCTTTTTCTGCACAGTTGTTGATTTAAAGAATCATAAATATTACAACCTCTGCTCTTTTATTTTTAAAAGCAAAATTGTGTAAGGCTTACTGGCAGGCAGCAAAATGGATTGTATTTCATGAGACCACTCAACATTGCAATGGTTGCATGATGCTATTTATCATAAAGAAACCCAATGTATTTAATTTTAAAAATGCTCTTTTAGCTCTGAAAAATCCTGTCTCATCCACACTGTTTTTGAAAGTGCAAGTGAGGAATGGGCATTTATTGAGATGGTAGCATAGATTTTGTTCAATGTTAACCTTGTTGAGAAGAAATGGAATTTTTCAGTCAAACTCAGGCCTTAAACGTATGCTAGCAGAATTTTAACATTTTTTCCTACCTCACTGATACTGAAAGGTTTTTTTAAAATACTGTTGCATTAGGGAATAAGAAGATTTACAGTCACATTGAAGCCATCTATCAAATTCTAGAGCAAAGGTACAAAAGGAATTATTCAAAACATTAGAGGCAAAAAAATAAAAGGAAACTCCCCTCCACTTTCTAATCTATCTTTTTTCTTGCTTTATTACGAATTAAGACAAAAAGTTCAGCTATCTTCCCTTTTCTTCTCTGACATGTACAAGTATCAAGAAAGTCAAAGTTTTGTGATGATTTAAAAGCACAGACGATGGTTCCTGCCCTGAGATCTCACAGTCTAAAAAACTGCCTGGAGAATTAAAGAAAGGGCCTGAGCACCTGCAGAGCTCAGTGCTGCTTCAGTTGTCACCAGCCGGCACAGCAGAACGTTTAGTGCTGGCAGTAGCTGGTCATTGTCACAAACTGTGAAATATCCAACTTCCTCCCACTCATGGTGCACAAACAAGTATATTTCCCATGCCTTGGGAAGGCATTACAACCCCAGACTCCCTTGTAAGGTGGGAAGAAAAAAAGTTGTGGCACTTTGATTTGAAAAGCGACAAACATTGAGCTGTGTTTGGGTTCCAAAGTTCTGGTTTTAGGCAAACTGTGTGCCTACAGCTTGGGTACCTTTGGACACGTACACAGCAGATACCATGGGATAGGTTATGAGCTCCTTAGCTGGGTGTTGTGTGTACAAAGAGAGAATTACGAGTTTATTGTGAAGCCAAAGATACCCGGAGTGTTTAGATGTTTGTAACGTTAAATAGAACTGAGAGAAGTTTTTCTAAGGGATATTTGAACTTAGACCCTTCAATTTTCTTAAGTCTTTCTAAATCTAGCCCAAAGTTATTGCACACATATATTGAAAAGACACACTTTAGGATATCCCTCCTTAAAGTTTTCTCTCTTGGTTTGGTCAGAAATCAGAACATTACATGTGCTGGGCTATTTTTTCACACAAAGCCAAACACGGGATCTTAAGAAACACTTGAGGAGTCCTAAAATGCCAAGTTCTGATTAGATGAAGTTCCTGGCTGACATGAACAAGACCAGAGATTCACTTGAAACATGAAAAATTTTCTCATTTTAGTATTTATTTACAGTTAAAATCATGCTTTAGTTATTCAATTAAATCAAAGAACTGAGGGATACATTTTCTTAGCTCAAGGAAGTAAGAAAATTAATAAATATATGTATTTTCTTTACATTTTTAGTTCCAAGCATCAAAAGTCCTGAAGCTTTTTTAGTAGGTCTGACCATGTATCCACACACCATGACCTTATAACAGTACTTGAGACAAATTTTATCCTGTGGCTAAATGTGGAAGTGTTAAAAGGGAATCTAAATTAATTCAGGGATATAATCCTAAAATTATATTAGCCTGAATGAATATGAACAACATTAAAAGGAATCAAAAGTTAGAGATACAGGTGATTCACTGAACTACAGGTTTATATTTCATTTAGATCATGTTCCCAAGCACAAAACAGCAGCAGCACCTGCCTAGCATCACGGGACTTTACACAGCAATTAAGTAACAAGAATGTGTTACAATAATTGGAAATATGGAGAGGCAGAATGTAAATAAGTGAATTTGAGTTTTGTCAGGATTTCAAAATTGCATGTTAGTATTGGAACAAAGCCATGGTAACTTGAACAACCACAAACAGGTTTTGGTCATGGCTTTTGTTTCATTTCTTATCCAGAAGTTGGCATCCTATCAGCCCTCTAATTCCTTGAACATTGACCCTTTATAGAGAGTAGTAAAACAATACATCATTTACTTCATTTCTTCCATCACCTCAGTATCCCACTTCTATTCCATCATGACTCTATCTCATGCTACTCATCACATCAGCATAGCACAAATGTCTGTAAGTCTTCACAATACAATGATTTAAAAAACAAGCCTAGAGATTATTTTACCTAGAAAAAAGAAAGGGAAAGTAACTGGGAGAAAAACAATCTAGAGTGGGTTTCCCCTGGGACACTTGGAATCCTATAAAAAGATATTATTTTAAAGGTGATAGAGGAAAGAAAGCAGTATGGATAAAAATATGCAGTACAACATTCATGTAGAAGGGACCCAAGAATTTTTACCTTCACACATGATGAATTAATAGCACCTCAGTATTAGAGGTGGGATAATCCTGATCTGTAAATAGTCTCATCTAAGGCACTGGGGATACCAAAACATAGAGAATAATTCAACAAAAGCAGCATTACTCTTATTTGTTACCAATCACTAGGATAACTGGATAAAACTGAGTGCAGAAACAGACTCTCAGCAAAACCATCCTGAAGTTATTTGACAGGCTGAGGAATCTTTTAAGGAAATGTGGAAACTGAGTCATCCAGGACTGGAGTAATTAGAGCAGGGAATCATAAACTGGGGGAACAATGCTGTGTTAGAAAGAACTGACAAAACAGGATTTCTATTTCTGCTATTCTGCATCAGCAGAATCAGAAACACCTCTGTACTGGTTTTATGTTAAGAAATTACAATGTAAGAAAACTTCAAATATCATTGCATTGCTTCCCTTCTGTTTACATTTCTTCATGAAATTGCATGAAAAGCATATTCACATTTATATGTAATAGCTGAAATCAACTTCAGTCCTCACAGGGCAACAGGTTTCCAAAAAATTGCATTGAACTGTTCATTGAAATAAGGAGGTCCTTGAAGTTAGAAGCCTCTAATAAAAAAATTGTGGCTTTATTTGCTGTGTAGCAGAGACCAATGTAAAATTCTGATCAAAACTGAGAATATTGCTCTGAAATCATAAACAAATAATAATAATAAGCTATCAGTGGGGAATGGAATAATGATCACAAAACTATCAACAGGGAAATAAATTATATTCGAAGGGAAAAAACTCAAGGGTTTGATATTCTCAGTACTGAGCCAAGTTTTCCTCCAATGAATACTTCTGAGGTATTGCCAAATAATACAGTCCCCTTCCCCCAGAAAAATCATACAAGGGAGTATATGTCAGTGTAAATTTCTGATGACCACCAAATACAACTCCAGCTGTTGCCAAGTCCCTCAGCTACTTCAGAGGACATATTGAAATTGTTCAGGAATACTGTTAATGGCACATATATTTTCATGTTCTAGCCTTCATCTCTTCATGCTCTTTTATTTACTTGTGCAGTAGCAGGAATAACAACACTTTTGCATGGTCAGCCAAATGAGAAGCAGCTTTTTTTTCAGCTTTGTACCTTCTGAGGTCTCACAAGGGGCAAGGTTCAGACTGAAAATTGAAATGCTGTCCTGCAGAAGTCAGAGCAGAACGTGCAGAGGGGATGGCAGCTGCCTGCTATCCCACAGACCCAGGCATCTATTCCTGCAGGAATGCAGGGCTCTCAGGAGAGCCACCCTTTTTTTCACACACGTGGTTCCAAGATACACTGGGAGGACATATTTTTGGATGTTGATGTGCACATGCCAGTGCTTCTCAGTGTTTTTCATTCCTGAGACACATGGGAATTCTGACTGGTTTACCAGCATGCCTTGCATCAGAGAAGAAGGGAGAGAAAAAATAAAAATGTAGCACCCTAAAAATGGGCTATTTTTCAGGTAGATATTTCAAGTTTGATTTTCCTGTCATAGAAAAGTATTTTTTCTCTCTGCTATCTCCCTGCATTAAGAAGGTCAAATGTGTCTTTTCCACACCTTCCTGAATTATGAAGATCTCTTAATACCCTCCTTTGTGCTTCTAGAGGTGGCAGATTAGTCACTTTCTTCATTACAGATGAGACAAAATGGTAAGTGGATATTCTGAAGTCAGAAGATGGCCAGGGTCAGATATAAACAGCAAAAGCAACATGTGCTTGNAAAAAGAAAAAAACAACCCCAAACTCTCACAGACTTTGTAAAAGCAGGGTCAGGGCTGCAGCGCGCACGGAGCGCTTCTGCCGCCTCCGGAGTGCCGGGCGCGGGGTCCCCTCGAGCCCCGCGTCTCCCCCGCGCCCCTGTCCCCCGGGGCACCCCCTGCCCGCGCCAGGTGCGCGCTGCCCCGCGGGCCGTACTCACAGGGACACGGTGCGGTTGGGCAGCACGGCGGGCTGCAAAGTTTCCACCAAGTCTCCGCCGGTGCAGACCACTTTGATGCGGAGGGCCGGGCGGCCGGGCCCCTTGGCGCGCTCGGCGGCGCAGAGACAGCGGTCCACGATGAGGTCGGGGCAGTTCCTGCTGCCCCCGCACAGCCCCAGCGCGGCGGCCAGCAGGCAGAGGCGGGGGCACAGCCCGCGCATGCTGAGCCAGCGAGCGGGAGCNGTCCCTTCCAACCATTCTATGATTGAATGATTCTGTAACTTCATTAATGGACTTTAAACACACTTTCTAGTAGTCATTAATGGAGATTAGGGTTGTAACGTGGTCAGCTGATGATGTCTTCTGTCTGATGGAAGCTCTGGACAACACCTGGTCCAAGACTCAAATTAAAACAGCTTCAAAAGTACATTTGGTTGCTCAGGGCTTGTCCAGTGGTATTTTGAATACTGCACTGAAGAGGATTTCCCTTTAGTTTGGCCATCCTTGCTGCAAAGGACTGTTTTTTCCTTTGCTCTTAGAATAATTTCCCTTGCTGCAAATTTTATCTATTCCCTCTTCTTCTGCCATGTACCTCTGAAAAAAAAGTTTATCTTTGCCATCTGCTCTTCAGCTACCCACGAGATAATTGAAGACAGCAATAAGATCCTCCCTTTGCCTCCTCTTCTCCAGGCAGAACAAGCCCTGCTCTCTCCTGTATAAGTCAGGTGCTGCAGCCCTCCAGCAATCTTACTGATGCTCCAACGAGGTAAAACCAGTTTATCAATGTATTTTTCTGCATGACTCTACCATCTTGTGACAAAATATGAATGGTGCAAAATAAAAGTAGTTATTGCTTTATTATTTCCCTTATTAATCAACTTATGGCAAGGGTTTCCAGCAAGCTGATGGGTTATGTGCTATCACTCATGCAGTGAATTAAAAGGACATATTAACCTAACCCATATTTCATTGCTTGTGAGTTTATTCCCTTGTAGCAAAAAAAAGGAAAATAACAATTTATAATCTGGAAGACAATGATTAAAATCAGAATCTCAATTATACAATAGATGCTTAAGACAGACAAATATTGCTTTGCCTGCTACATTTCATCCCTATCACTCACTTACATGGAATCCAATCGTAATTCCAACAGTAGCCTGATAAAGAAGGTCCCATGAATAGCTAGTGATTTTAATTACTTACTAACTTGTATTTAAATGGCCAATTGAAAACACAGGGGAAAAAATTGGAAATACTAAATGAGAGATTTTAGTCATACATGAACAGTGATTTAAAAAATAAACTATACTGTAGCTTGAACTAATTTTGTAGAGGATTTAAGGGAAGTCATATTTTGTGGCCAAGATAGAAAGTCCATTGGTAGAAATACTAACATGAAGAGCCAACAGATCCAATTATCACTAGCAGCTGTGCAATATTCTGTTAATATCAATAATCCTGCAGTTCAGCTAAATTCTCACACAGTTCCATCTTTTTCCTAAATTCCTTCTATAAAAACAAATTTCTGTCCCTTTTGCCTTACAAGCAGAAAGTCGCATCTTTTATCTTCTGTCCCCTTATTCCCATTTTAATTTAGTTTCCCACTTCAAACCACTTGAAATTGTGTCATTTACTATTATGTATTGTTTCCTTAAAATTCCTTTGGAGACCTCATATCTTCCTCTAACTTAAAAGTGTTCTAGAAACTGACCTTCTCTTCTGTCAGGTAGATGCCTTCTTCCCTCTGTTTCTAATGTCTTTAGATTTGCCAGTAATTCTAGAGTTTGATTTTATAGTTCCCATGCATTCTTAGTGGCCATTGTTTAGGACTTTTTTCCCTTTTATGTCACCCATCTTGGTACTTTTGGAAAGAAAAACCTCCAGTGTTAAATTGAAGTGCTATGTTACTAAAGTACCATATACAGCAACAGCAGCAAATGTCAATAAAGAAAACATTTAAAAAAAGTAGAATTACAGAAATGAAAAAGAAAAAGCACATGTATTTGCAAATCTCAATTGCTGTTAAGTGCAGCAGGAATGATTCAAGAAAATGTTAGTGCTTTTAAAGGGCCCCAGCTACTTCTTAATCTTGGGGTATCAGGCCTGGAAGCAGAGAATGTAGCTGCTTTCTCAAAACTCAGAAATGCCAATGTCCAAAAAACCTGTTGTGAAAACAATTTTTTTAAAATCCTTCTAAAACTATTACTTTTTATGCTTTTCTTGCAATATGTCGTGTTTTTCCACTGTTTCCTAACCTCCCTTAAGATGGAAGCACAATTGGAATACTGAATCACACTCCAGAGTGGCAGCAATTGGTGTGTATGCGGTGTTAATTGAGTTGGGAGACATTCCTTGCCAGATGGATATGGATTTTTGTGAATGCATAATGGCCCTTTAAGAAGCTTAATAGAAAAGTATGAAACCTTTTACAAGCAGCATTCCAAAGCAGGGCTGCCAAAAGCAAGTGCACATAAATAGCTCTGATAATTGGAGCCGTATTCCTGCACTCGATCCTGCAACAGAGCAGGGCTGCTGACCACACACCATGGCTGGATTAGCCACCTGGGCTGGGCTGGTACTCGAGCTGCCCTCATCTTCTACCAAATACCTGAAACTTAGGGTTGTCCTCTCTGCCAGAGCTCCAGCATTTTTTAGTCACTAAACAGTTTCCCACTATCCACACACAGGTGGGTTTTTAGATCCTGAGCTTGTTTAAAAGCAGCTACAGGTTGGTGCAAAGCCCTGGCCCCAGCATGCTGTACACATCTTCTTCAGGCACAGCAAGTCCTGTCCCCTCATCAGAAAATGGGGGAAGATCACATTGAATCCATCAGAACAGAAGTAACTCAAGGAACAGACACCTGAGTTTTGCATTCTTTGGATGAGACTCGGGTGAAGAGCCATCTACAGAATACTATTCATTATCTATTTTCTTTATCTACATTTTCAAAAACATGTGTATGGCATATGTTTCTCACCATTAACTATGACCTTTGTTTATTTATAGTTTTAAAACCTCTGACTACTGCCAGACACTATTAAAAATAAACATTTTAATTGTTTTCATGTTTTATCCTCCCCTCCTCTTTCCACCCCAGTCTGACAGGATGAAACACTGTTTTTGCTCGGGATATAGCTGCTCCTGCTGTAACAAGGAGGACTACAAGGAAGTTGTATACATATTATCAGAATAGTTTTATATTCAACAGTCTGGAAACAAGCAAATGCAATCTCCCAGCCCTCTTTGAGATAAATCTCCCCATTCTCAGGCTCTGCCTTCAGCTGAGGGTGCAGAAATGAGTTCTGAATCACTCTTCTGCCTTTAGCTCAGCCAAACTCAGCTCTTTCTTCCCAGCCGCAATGTGAGAGGCCATCTTCATTTGCCATGTAAACAAATAGCTGGGCTGTTCAGTGAAAGGTGGGGTTTTGTTTCCACAGGCACATGAAAAGCCTTCTGCATCAAAAATTAATTGCTTTAACAACTTTAAGCTTTTGGGGTTTGTTTGCTTTTTTCCATTTGTGGTTGGTTTGTTTTGGTTTGGGGTTTTTTTGCACAGGTTTAAGCATTTGATTACAGACCTTGTGCAAAGGGGTGCAAAATACCAGAGAGAAGTTAAACCACAACTTTTTCCAGTCTTTCAGATCAGCTGGCTTTTGTGCTCCATTACACAGAACAGTCTTTTCTGACTTTAGGGTAACAAGCCATGTTCAAGGAACATTCTTGGCACCATGGATTTTACTGCATGAAGTCCATCACTTTAATGGCATTGCCCAGCCTGAAACTCTTAGGCAAGATGATGGGGAAAAGGATAGAAACACACTAATTATAGGTGCTTCTAACCCTCCTGCAGTATTATCTGCAATTCTAGGTGCATGTAGCAGAAGAAGTTCTTTTTTTTGATACCTGATACAACTCCTTTTCTGCAGTGTTCTTCTACTTTCTCAGTCAGTACCCATGCCAAGTGTGTGAGAGAAGCTGATTCAAGAACTGATTTGGCTGAATCATTCCTAGTTTGAAAAGGGCTAAGTCATACTATGTGTCACACTTTTCCTTAATTCCATTTGCCTTGGTTTGAAAACAAATCTTAGGCAAAACCACTCTTAGTAGGTCTGCCTGGCTCAAGGGACCCCAAACAGAGTTGGGTGCAGTTTTTGTCAAGTAAGATAGGAGCAGCATCACGTAACAGCCTGCTCAGAAGCTAAAAACAAAGGACACCAAAGAACTGTCTCATCTTTGGGGGAAAGAAAAAAAAGCTTTTAAGAAGGACAAAGGATGTAGGTAACCTTCATCCTCCATTCTTGTGAGGGTTCCCAGCTCTTCTTTCTCCCGCCTTTCATTGTCATGATGAGGTAAAATACCTTCATTGTGAAAAATACCAGGAGAAGGAAAAACAGACATCCAACTAGGATATTTAGGGGAAGCCTGTCAGATGGTGAAGCAGTACAGTCCTGATAAAAAGGAGCTACTAAAATGCATCTTCTCTGTAAACATTACTCTCATTCTTTCCAGACAAAGAGGGCATAAAAATATTCTCAGGCCTTGATAAAAATTAATGGTTAGTGAGTGTGTGTGTCTGTGTGGGGCAGTGGGAGAGGCCAAAGAAGTAGTGAATGGAAGTTTTTGCATTGTTACTGGTGTGTCTGGGAAGCAGGTAGAAAACAGAGTGTGAAAAACAGTGTTCTTGCATGTTCATTCTTTCTTTGCCTGGTTTTTGTTTGGTTTGGATGATTACTGGTCTGTGAACACAAATTCCTTGTGAACATACTGATTTATTTCTTTGTTACTTCTCTCTATGTTAGATCCTTTCATTCAAGAGGCTTCAAGTGGAATTTCTGATGTCTCTTCTAACCTTCTTCAGCTGTATCTTGATGACAGAAGTGAAATCAACCTTCCCTGCAGGTAGGAAACCCAAAGTCCATGGCCAAAATGAGAGATCTGTGATTCACAGGTGTGTTCTTCCATCCTGTCTCAACAGGTGCCATAGTACCTCCTGCTGTTTGGCTGAATTACCAGCATGAGTCCATTCTCTCCAGGCACAGCAGCTGTGCTGATGGACCCAGAGACCTCTCCATGCTGATTGAAAAGTTACAGTCACACCTCAGCAGGAAGAGGGATGGAAAATTCGACTGCAGATATTTCCAGCCTATGGTAACCTCAGTTCCACTGTGCTTGGGAACTGCTGCTATGCTGAGGTAACAGAAAAGCTTTCAGTTTTCAGAGAAACTGCAAAAATCAGGCATCTCCATCTGCTGATGCTACTGTTGACACTCCCTCTCTCAAATACACTGAATGGATGTTCTGGCTCATGTACAGCTGGTAAACCAACAAGGCTCAATGCAGCCTCCCAGTTCCCTGCTTGCAGATGAGTAAAGCTCTGCTTTTATCTCCTGACTATACCATCATAATTTACAATTCCAATTCATAACCCAGAATTACTATGGAGTATTTAAATCACTCAGGCAAATAAAATATTTCTAAGTTATGGTGTAATTTAAATTAGTGACAGTATTTCCACTGAGCTCGCATAGCCCGGCTTTCACCCACTAAATCTTGCCAAAATTAATAATCAGCCATAATAAATAATCACTTATTAGTAATCTGGGACTTCACTGACGTCCTGACAGCCCGGTCTTCTGCATAAGAGAAACTCTAAAAGGTTCCTGAATTTTGTCCAAAATAGAAATAAAATATAGATAACCATTCAGAAAAATAGATATCCAAATTTCATATGGATTTTTGGTAATGGAAATCCTCTGCAGTCTTTACTGAAATCAGTTTAAAGGTTACTTACTGCCATTTCTATATAATCTGCATCTTGTTTATATAATCTGCATCTCCCCTTTCCCATCTGCAAGGGAAATTTGCTTAGCTTGTAACTGCAGACATATTTGTTATCAACTGGAAAAAAAATATCTTTAGCCTAAAGTTGATAAAGTAAATGGATTAAACTTCTTGAGGTTTTGCAGTAAGTTTTACATCCTCTTCTCATTCTTACGATTCCTGTTCTGACCATTCCAACATTTACCTGTAGGAATCAGGAGCTTGATATTCAGGCAGCTACCCACAAGCTGATACTGCTCCTCCTTGAAACCACACATTTCCAGTAACTTTGGTGCAAATTTGTAACAAATTGGCTTGAGAGATTAAGCAGATGTTATAGAAGTAAACCTCGGGGGAAAACAAAAAAAAAACCCAAAACCTCACCAAAAAAAAAAAAAAAACACCTCACCAAAAAAATCCCTGAAAGTTTAAACCAAAATTAGACTATTATAAAGGTACTTCATTGTGCTTTACTGAATAAGGCAGCCAAATGCTATTTCAGTTCATCCTACCAAAAAAAAAGACAACTGAATTGCATTAAATATGATATGTTCTGTAAAATTTACCAAGTGGAACAGTAGAAAAAGAGGCTCAAAAATTGTTCAACTATAAAATAAGTTCTCCCTTTTAAACCAAAATCTGATATTTTTGTGATACCTTCATTGCAGTTAGAGTTATATAACTGCAGTAAATAATTAGATGCCCAGACTGTTCTTTATGTTTGGGGAGGGACCTAATATTTGTCAGAAACCTCAGAAAATAACTCTGGATGTTTAATACTTCAGTTCTCATTAGTTGTAAATAATTCAATTAGTTATGAACAGTTCTGCCTCTCCTTGTAAACAGCCTAAAAGCTACACATACTGATTTTTAGAGGCAGGGTAAAAGTTCTCCCACTTTATTTATAGAGGTGGAGAGAGACAAGGATATCCTTTGGACTACTGCAGCTCAAAACTCAGAAAGAGTTTCCTGCTTCCAACTGTGTCACTAGGAAACAGGAAAAGCAAAAAAGAATATTTACCAAAAAAAATATTCCTCTAGTTTGTATATATTATATCAAACTGCTATTACTACTGGCCATGAGAAAAAAAGCTTAACATCTAGTCTTTCTTGACTTTAGGCTATTTATTATCATAGATTTACACTTCTGAAATCTTAGTTAACAGCAAAATTCCTCTGTGTTCAGAGCACATTTATAGTCTAGGAATAGCTATTGCCAGAGGAAATAAGCAAGAGGGTCAGGGGACAAGCAAATTAAAAACAAACCCAAAATAACTCAAGGATGTACTGCTTTGGTAAATATAAACTTATTTTTGATGCTGTTTTTGTAAAAAGGATGTCTATATTGGATCAATAATAATGTATTTATTGAAAAGTACTGGAATCCATGAGATGTTTATTTTCATGTGAAACAAAGCCCTGAAATCTGTGAAGGTGACAAGGAGACTTAATAATGCATTCCCCACCCCCCAATGTGTGTTAATCCTGATTAATCCCAATTTTAATGATATTTTACAGCCTGAATTGTTAAAGTTGTTACCACAACACACAGAAAATCCTTAGCATGGCTGCCAAATCAATCTAATCCTTCACTCCACTTTAAGTAAAACAAAATAATAGTAGTAGCTGATGTTTTCTTCTACTACGGAAAAAAACCTCCCAGCTATCATTCTGTGAAGATGCACAGCTGTGTTGAGGCTCATCAGGAGTTTTAATATGAGGAGCCACTTGCAGGTTTATTCAGCACAGGCCATGCACGTGCTCTCAGATGGTTTTCAGAAACCCTTTCATTCTGTCATTCCAAAGGATGCCACAGTATCAGTGCCCATGGATGCAGGGGAACTCCATCCATGCACATGGAAAGACAAGTCTTTGATGAGTTGTGTAAACGTGCTGTGTTCTTAAACAGGACAAACAAATAAATAAGTACAACTCCCCCCACAAAAACAGCAGCAAACCACAAACAAACTCTCCCCACCAAATACCACAACACACAATGCAAACAATAAAGAAATCCCATCTCACACCCACAAAAAACTGTATTATCATTTGCAGTTAGGTGCCAGCAAAAAATAAATTAAGAGAACATTGCTTAGCTGAGGCCTGATCTGGAAGCTTCATAAAATGTTTGAAAAAGTCATTATACAGAAACGTCAGTCAAGAGAACAGCTTTCTTGTAGTCTCAATTTCAGAAACAAGTACACTGCCACTGCAAGGGTGTCAGACCAGCTCATCTCAGCTGGAAGTGCTGGACTGGGGCTGAGTCACAGTGTTACAGCTTTTCTGCATTCTTCAGTTTGTTCTCTGTAAGGATCTAACCTTTCACACTGCAAACAGGTCCTCAAAGGCACGTTATTGCCATCAATATTGGGACCAAATGTCACCCAATGGGTTCATTCCCCTGCCCAGGCTTTCAGTCTGGTACAATGAAGTATGATCTAAAATTAGTCAAGTGATCCAAACTTCTTTGAATGGAGCAAGTAAACAGCACTTCCTTATCAGGCCATGCTAGATGGAAAACAGTCTTGTTTGACATTTATAATTATGGGATACCTAAGTAAACTAATGGTTGGCTGTGAATACTGTAAGTTCAAATATTGTCATAGCTGATAAAACTTTTAGATGGTTGTATGGCTAAGTTCTGCTACAATAACAGTTGCCCTTAACTAATCATACATTTTTTAATAATCTCTTCATCTAATGTCCATTTCCCCCTCAGCCTAAGTACTTGTATGTTTCAGAGAATGGTTTAAGCATTAGGAATGTGTTTTGAAGCCAATATTCTTTGGTTTATTTTCATTCTTAAAAAAAAACCAAAAAAAGCTACCACTTTTAAAGGGGACAAATTCAATGTATTATTTCTTCTCTTGTATAATGGGCATTCTTACTGAAGTACTGAAAATCAAGACAGTGGTGATTTTGCTGATATACCAATAGCCCGAGAAATATCTACAAAGACTGTGAGGTTGAAAGGCAAAGGTCTGTGCTGCCAAAGGTCTGTGTTGGGCACACTGTGCTTCAGCAGAGTTGTACTTTATGCAGAGCATAAAACAGCACCAGGTTGTCCTCCTGGGTTGTTTCAGCCTATTTCCCAACATGAAACACAACATCCAGCATATCTATGAATTTTTTTTAAGTCTACCAAGAGACTTTGAGAATTTAATACACTTCTGCAGAAGGTCATAGGTGTATTTCCCCACACCACTTAAGAATGGATTAAAGAGCAAAATTTAAAATTATTCCGGCACTCAATTTAATAGTAAGTGGAATTAAATGGGAAGAATAACTTTTAAAACTTGCATATTTTCCCTCAATGTTCTTGAAGTATTTACAAAAGCGAGACTAAAACCATCAGAGTATTGATTAAGCATTTCTTCTCCCTTTTATGTTTTCTATGATCATTTGAAAGACAGGATCCATAGAAAAATAAAGCTTTTTTCTCTTTAATCTGCTTAACACGAACAATCAGGTTTCACCTTAACTCACATGATTTTAATAAAATTTGGATTTTTGTTATTTTAAAATTGTAGCCTTGTGGACGACATGTGTTTACCAAACACATGCTTACAGCTGCATAGTGGAGGCTTTGCTATCAAGTATCAAAATTCTGCAGGCTGCTTATGCAAGTTGGAGACATCTGATGCTCCTGATCATAAAAATTTCTTTGTAGGATTACCCAGGAACAATTCAGAGAGGCCCAAACAGCCCTAGCACATTTAAGATTCAGGCAGCAACTTTGTGAAGCTCCTGTCTGTGTAATGTCCCAAGACAGCCTGGTGTTCTGCTGGGTACCTGAAATTTCTTTTAGAGAGGGGAAGAAAAAAAATCTACCCTGTGAAAGCCAGAGAAGCAAATGGAAGTTAGTGCTCACAGGGCTCTCAATGGGAATTAAAATAAATGTTCCTTGTCATTCCACTTACAACAAGAACTTAAAGTCTGGATGTAAATCAGCAAGAAAAGCTTGTCCTTTGTCTATCTTTTTACTTATTTCCTCCTCCTCACCAAAATGAATGATTTCTGAGTATCTAAATTGGTCTGAAGAAAGAAAATATTTATAATACATGGGGTGTTTATAATAAATAGGATTAGTGAATATTTAAACATATAAATCACAAATGTGTCACTGTAACTGTGACACACATGGTCTCCCATCCTAATATCCAGAGGCTTCATCAGTGCTGTGACAGGTGGGATAAGACAGATCCCTGCATCCCCATCCCATTTATTTACTAATGCAAACAACTTTAGACAACTTGCCCTTGTTTTACTCTACTGGTAAGTAGCTTCATAAGCCCTCTGGCAACACAGAGATCATCTTTTTAGGTTAGATTATGTTAAAAAGAGTTATTTTGGAAGATCAAATTTTCTACCTTTTTTTTTTCTTTTCATAGAGTAACCTTTTAAAGAAACTCAAACCAAGATTATTTGAAAACCAGCAAGATCAAAGTCTAGCCATTGTAATTTCAGTTCATATTGCCCTTCACTATTAAATCTATTAGCACTAGGCTTCCTTGAATTTGTGCACGATATAAAAACAGAAAGCTTTGTGGTACCAGCTAAAAGTAGTTAAGTGTTAGTGTAAGGAAATAAATTTATTCCCAAAGAAATTTGGGACTGGAGTTCATGCAGTTGCAGAATCACTGGGAAATCAAAATGGTCAGACTAAAGTGTCTTCTCCAACTTGTCCCCTTACTTTCCTTATCAATCAGAGGATGTATATGCAATTGTATCACACCTCTGTCCATTTTCCAGGCCAGATTATTAACACTAACACATAAAACATCATAAACCCAGGAATTATGACATGCTGTAAATTCTCTAGCAATATTATATTATTATTATATATTATATTATTGATAATATCATATATTTTGGATATTATGATGAAAGTGCTTCACCAAGAAACAACTAGTCAATTTAGATGTGCAAACTGCACTAAACCCTTATCAAAATAGGTTAAGGGAGTTGTTAAGTAAATGAAGGATGAAAAATAAAATTGCTTTGCTTTGTTAATTCTTTTCAGAAATTGCTTTGAGGGATACACATTCAGATGTTTTACAGATAAATGTATTAAAGCACATCAACAGGACTTGAAAGAGCTGCAATCTATCCCTGGCTTACCAGGAAACCTTGCCACAGAGCCTTCCATATCTATTACTCAGTTTTCTTAGAGATCAAGCTCCTATTGAGAACTTTGCAATCTACTAGGAAAAATATATAAAATGGTTAATTCTATTACATACTTCATGATTTTAATGCTAATCCTTCTTTCAGTTTGCATATGAAGTCCTCACTGATCTCAGCAGAAGCAGGATCAATGCTCTGTTAACAATTTTAGAAAGTTAAGGATTTTTTCTGACACCCAGGTAAAAAAGTTTCCAGAAGAGTCGAAGTAGCCCAGGCAGATATTTGTCAGTGGGTCTTTCTGCATGAGTTGTAAGACTGAGGTTAGTAGATGGGGCAGGAGGGTGGATTTATTTTGTTTGGTTGTTTTTTTTTTCTTTTTCAACACATTGCTCTCTTGGTGTAGAAGATTCACAGAATTTTACTTCGACCAACCCAGTGTCAACCACCTGTCAGGATAATAAGTACCTAACCCACTCTCCTTTAGCATTCAGAAAACGACTATTTTATATGTTGCCTGCCTTACTTCTTTTAAAGTGTATCAAGTGATTTCAGAAGCAGGCAGTGATACTTTATTCTAACCTTAGTAACTGGTTGCAAGACCCCTTGTACAAACTACAGCTTGTCCTACACAGCAAAAATGGAATTACATTATTTCATTTTGATCCAGCATTTGCATAATAGTCCAATGAAAATTCTACCTCCCTTACTGACAGTGTCTGCCTGGAGCCACCACTTTCCTTCTGTGCTACAATCTATCCTGCTCCTCAGAGACAAAACTCACAGCTTTCCAAGAAATGAATCCTACATATAAATTAGTTTGGTTTTGCTTTGGTTAAGCAGTAGAAGAACAAAACTTGAAGATGCAGATGTAAAATATCTGGAAAAAAAAATGCAAACTAGAATTAAACAAGGTTTTGGAGCTGTGTGACTCCTGGGATGTGCAGGCATCTCCTGGCAGTCATTGGTGGCACTACGGAAGTTGTTAAACCCCTTGGAAATGTCAGTAACAGTTGGTTTTGTAACAAAGACACAGGTGGGAGAAACAGGGTGGGAAAGAGGGTTCATTCAAACATTCAAGCTACTTTCTGCTCATTCCAGCAGCTCTTGCTGCTCATGACCCATAGATCTTTAGAATGTCTTGTTTAAATATCCTCTAATTCATTTTAAAAAAAAAAAAAGAGTTGTCAGCTGGCCACAGACCACACATTCCAGAACTGAAGTAGAAAGGAATGTCAATGGGTGGGTGGGGGAGAGGAAGGAAATCAGATTTAGTATTGAAAACAAGACTAAACTGAGAAGCAATGATGTGCACTCAAGCACTTGCAGTGTGCAAGACTATTTTTGTTTGGAGTACCTCACATTTAGAAAAATAAGTGGTTAACAGCCAGTTATTCTTTTGCACTCACACACTCTTACACACTCACACATTCTCACAAACACACTCTCAAACGCACAATTGCACACACACACGCAGAGCATTGTAGGTTCTGTTATCTTAGCTACAATCATTTCTTCTGCTCAGGAAATGTAAGCAGATGTCAACATTTTCTCTCCAAAATGAATGTAACTGCTGTGGAGATTACTGTTCAGAGCATTGCACATCTCTTCTGCAATTGGTACATTAAAGCAAAATCTAGAAATGGTTACATAAAAATTTTCCTGTGGTGGCTGAAATGCATATTAGGTGCTGTTAAATGTCAGTTGGCAATAAAGTGTGCATTCTACTGCATGAGCTATCACTGGAGGCAATGCCTTTCACCATCCATCTAAAAATGGCTGTGGTGATAAGATAAAGCTAATACTTACACGTGTAGGTCTGGATACAGGGCTCCCTTTTATTTACATGGGGAAACAAATGGTCTCAGCACGTGTGTATGCTTCAGAAAAGCAAAGAGAAATCTCTTTTCCAGTCCTTGCAGTGAGGCTGGGTTTGGTTTGTTCACATTAAAAAAATGACCCTACAGCACATGACAGGGAAATCACATTGATTTTTAATTCAGTAAAGAAGGAAGTACTTGTCTTTGAGAATGCAGATATTTTTGTAGACATAGACTGGAGTAGGTTAGTTATCTAGAGACTATGGAAAATTTAATGTCCTTTAAGGTGTGTAGAAAGCACCATAGAGAGCAGGTAACTGTAATGACTCACAGCTATTGCTGGTGATAACTCCACAGTGCCATTAGATGAAGAAAAAAAAGTTGATACTGCTCTGGCACAACTTGAGAGAATGAACATGTGTATGTTCAGATTGCTGTTGTTATTACCGTAACTATCACTCTAGGGCTGGATAGCCAGAACCATTTTGTGCTAATCATTGTGCAAAACACACAAAAACATCTTTAAGAAAAGTGCAACAATCTTGAGTAGAAAAGAAAGCAACAAGAAAAAATTTAATGGCAGTGAAGCAGAAAGACATAAAGTACCGGGATGACAAGACAACTCAGCACTGCAAGGTGGTTGTTTCAGGACATCACCAGCATAATTATTTTCAAGTACCTATTTTTTGTAAGACAAGAGACAAGCAGTAAATGACTTGTCACCTACAGTACTTTATGGAACAAATGGAAGTGCATTTGCCTCTTGCCTCCTCTGGAACTTTCAAAAGTTTCTTGGCACCAATGTTTAAGATTATCGTGAGGATAATCAAGGGAAAAAGATCCCATTTCATGAGAACAGATTAAAAGATTTAGAGTTTTGTTTGTTTTGCCTAATAAAATGTTGGGGGGTTATAATTGTTGTTATAAATTTACCGTGGGTAAATGCAAGAAGAGAAGGGAGAGTTTTAAAATGCTAGACACTGTTGATGTGGAAATAAATAGTTGCACCATCGATGTGCATTCTCTAGCCATGAGTGAAGAAAAATTCTGGAATCACTTCCCAAAAGAAGTTTAGTTGGAGCCTGAACTAATTCTTTTTAAGATTGCATTCAATCAGTTTTATATAACATGACTTCTATAGCAGTTTAGTTGCCTATATATAATAATCCAAAGTACCTTCCCTTCACTTTTTGTGGTTTGTTTATTGGTCCAATTTTAGCTGGCTGAGGTTCGATGAAATGGAGTCCCTAATCTCTTTTTCTTATGTGCACAGAATTTTATCATCATAGGAACAGTAGAAAAACTATATTGTAATTAGACACGGGCAGGCATCAGTCACGAAAATCAGTGTGGCTCCATGGGAAGTAAATATCTGCTTACATGGATTTAAGTGTCATTCAGGATTACAGATTACCGTCTACAACATGGTTTTAGGGGGAAAAAAAAGCTTACAATATATCCTGCACTTCCATGGAATTAGTGAGGCTAATGTTAGGGCTTCCACAGACAGTACTTCATCATTTTTCCTCATGAACGAATGGGTTATAGATGATTAATGAAGCTTACAGATGACCCACAGCCCACGTTGCATAACACAAGGTCTGGAACATTCCCAGTGATTGACAAAATCAACCATTTAACTTGTGCTTCATTAAAGCTAATAGGTTTTAGCCACTTTCAAAAGACATGAAGACATAAAGGATAAATTTTCAGCTTGATATAATGGTTTAATAATTTAAGAACAAATATTTACCCCTGCCCTCCAAATAGGAAAGTTTATCATTTAACACATTTGTTAGTGTATTTTCTCTGCTATGTGATTTTTATACTTCAGCTTTTGCACTTTCTCCTAACTTTTTAGGAGCCCATAAGGAATGGCATTGCAGGAATCATACTGCATACCTTTACCATGAAAATTTTGTTTTAAACAAATTCTAAAAAAAAAAAAAATAATGAATTAAAAAAATTGGTTACTTTTGGTTGCTTTTTTTCTTCTGATTTTATGAATAATTGTAGGTATCTAATTATAAAGCTGCAGATAACAATGAAGTAAATCTTTCTTCATGTTTCCAACAGTGCAGAAGTAATCCTGTACCTTTTAATCACTTGAAATAAGGATTTCATGATTATTCCATTAGAACATGAATGACTGAGATAAAAAAAAGTCTTATCATTTCTTAGATATAAGAGATTATTCATATTAAAATTAATTACTTGTGTTCAGGAGGGGGTTGTATTTTGTTCTTTGGTTTTGGTTAATTTTGAGTCTGTATTCTATTAATGCTCAGATAGAGAAATAAATATCTTGCTCTAGAAGAGGATCCCAGCTCATTTGTGTAAGGCAGCCAGGAGTTTTTCTTGCAACTGTAGGAGAAAAAGAAAGTGGCTACAGAGGAAAAAAACCCAAAAACCTCATAAAAAAAGAATGCATGGAGTGGAAGGGGATATTTTAAAGAAAACACCAGATGATTCATTGATGGTGTTTACTGGTTAATGTTCATTCCTGCAATGGAGGTTGGCTCCCTGCATCACTCACTGACTTAAATGGTTTCATTAGTTTGACATTTATGGCACTGTGGTGTTCGAAAGGCATGTTCTGATGCTGAACTCTCAACACCACATAATGACAGTGACCCAAATGCCATCAGAGTTGACAGCTTATCCCCTTGTCCCATGTGTTACAAGTCCTCCATGAGTGGATTTTTTAGTTGATAAACTGAGCTGTCCTTTATGATTACTAATCATTCTTTATTTTACTGTTGATTCATGTCTGAAATTTATCCATGTGTTTCTCTGCTACACTGAATTAAACTTCTAGAGAAAAGTGATTTCAGTTCCTGGGATGTACACAAAAACATCAGAATTTTTGGTTTAATACAGTTTTTCCTTTCATAACCTCTGCTTATTTGATATTTTTGACCTGTTTTAGGTCAATTAGTTTATGGATTATGACATAGATAATTCATTAAGTCCAGAGGATGACCTTTAGATTAAACATTGGGTAGTATGTCTTAGAGGGGCCCTTTGTAAACAGAGATGTTTTATTTCTGTGTAGATTGTTAGTCACTTTTTCATTTGGATGTTTACTTTTCTGATTGAAATTCAGAAGAGGAAGTCTGAGAGCATGGCTCAGCCTGAGTAATAAACTGAACACAAAATGGGTGTTTCCTTCCTCTGAGTTTTGGGTTTAAATGGCATATGACTGATGGAATTATTGACAAAATGCAGGGGCTCAAAAAAATTTTTAAAACCCCAAAACTTGACTTTTAAGTTTCTGTAATTTCAATGTTTTTCTAGAGAACACCAACTTTTATTCTGTACTTTTATTATGTATCTCTGTCCAAAACCTAGTACTTGATGATGTGCCTGTGACACCTGTTGTAATTCTAGATCAGTCAGAGAGAGATCTCCAGCTGCTTCTAAGGTTATTAAATATAGTTGAATGTAATGCAGAGAAAGAAAAAGAAGAAAAAACATAAGAGCTAAATAATATATGAAGAAACGTTCTTGAAAGACTTCTGAAATTATACAAGATTCTCAAGGAAATGGTATCTTAATGTCCAGGAAGGGGTATTTTACCCCTCTCTGACATATCTAGTTTATTAGTTTAATGCTGTGCTTTGCTGACATTTTTTATTTCAACTCAGTGAGAAATTTCTATTAAGACTCTCACCATTAGCAAGTGAGAGGTTGGAGGGGTGTTGATAGCAAACAGGCTTGCAGAGGCCACTTGTGTCTCCTGACCTCTGATAAACAGCCTCCAAGCAGCTCCAGGAGCCTTTTCCAGCAGTGTTTGCAGTCATGTCCACGTGAAACATGTAGCAACAGAGATAAGGAATTCTGAGCACTAACACCATTGTGTGGAGAAAAAAAAAATGTGGGCTTTCAAGAAAGAAATAGCAAAAGCACTTGACAGAGTAAAGAATTTACTGATTAGTCTTATAATTTATCCACAATCCTTTTCATGCTACCAGGGAAGTGACAGCTGGAAAATGAACTTAGGTGTTATTTGCTGTCAGAGCATGAAAGAAATGCTTGCCTTGAGCGCAGCACAGCCCTGGTACCTGCAGGATCCCATTAGATACAGCCAAGCTTTCCCTATGTACACATACCCTGGATACCCCTTATGTTTGGAAACTGCCAGTTTTTAAGAGAAAAAACAATCTCTGTAAATCAACAAAGCAATTAGATGCGGCAAGAAGCAAAATTAATTTTAATGAATTTAAATCATGACTGATTTGCAAAATATCAGGGCTCTCACAATCCCACATAAAATTCTGGAAATTCTTCTTTCTGAATTTCTTTCAGAAAAGGCTAAACATCACAAAGGGCAAAAGTCATTTTGCATTTACTGAGGAAATGCTTCCAAATGGCAGAGACTGTGGAGGCCCTTCTGTGCAAGAAAATAATCTGAAGATTGGATCTCATATAGGAGAATGCCAAAATAGCCATACAGCAAAAAATGTTACTGCAAGGGTTGCAAGTTGTGGTTTAACTGTTGTGCAATTGTATGAAACTTTGTTTGCTAGCTTGGTCTCTGGTGTCCTGTGAATACATGAGAGTCTCTGCTCAGACCAGTGCCTGGTCCTGACCTGAACAGTCATGTTTGAAATTGTGGACTCTGACAGTGCTGGAATAAGACTGAATTAGGTACTAGGATCAAAAAGTTGAATAGTGAAACACATGTTAAAATATCAATCTTAGACTACATTTATTTTTGTATTAACTCATAAGCATGAGTTTGATTAGTTCTGATTACTCTAGGACTTAAAAGATGGAGTGAATCAAGAACATGATCACTGATACTGAGCAAGAAATGGTCTTTTGCCTACTATAGTCTTCAATGCTTTTGAAAAAAATAAATAAAGTATATGATTTTACCCCTAATCAACACAGATTAGATTTCTGTTACTAAGATAAAATGTAATAAATCTCAGCACATACCTACTCTGCATGTTCTGGAGGTCTTGCATGGTAATATAAGAAACTTGTTTCTATATGTTAAACATCCACCTTTTTATTTTTATGGAAACTATGGCACAGCTGTAGCAATGCAAAAATGCCACGTCCTCAGAGATAGAAAAAACTGAGAAAAATTATATTTTTTTAAAGCCAGGTAAAATGCTCTCTCTAGCACCTATCCCTCACTGGGGAACTTTGCTGTTCCTTTTTTCACTTATTATTAAGTTACAAGGTTCATTTGGTTGTTGGAACACAAATGCAGCTTTCTGCCTGGATGTCCAAGATGCCTTCATTTCCCTAATGAGACTTTAGCTGATGTCCCCTTTTCTCAGTTCTTCTCTTTTGAAATCAATTTTTTAGCAGCAAAAGGTAGCATAATGCACTCATAGGTAATTACAGTATTTTATGAATCATTAAATGAGAATGGCAGAGATGGAGGTTTATTAACTGAGACAGCAATTGCCTCTGATAGGAAATATTTATGACATATGCAATGGAAACAAGCTCAAGGAAAAAGAATTCCAATAACCTTCTGTCCATTTCTGGCAAGCAGAGATGGCACCTAGCCTCAGTCCATGTGTCCTTCCTGGGGCCAGGCAGGGAGATAAGGAATCCTTTGGCACAAGTGCATTAGAGGTGCCAGTGGACATGAGAGTGACTGGACAAAGTCATGGCTTTATTTCTCATCCACAGAGATCTGCAGAGTCAGAGCAGAGCTGAGGAAAAAAGCTGCTGTCCTCTTAGAGCTCATTGCAGGCACTCCTGAAGGCCCCATTAAGGCTTCCTGCACGAGCATTTCCTTTCTAAATGTTCATTTGACTGCTCATTGTAAATTAAGACCACAGAACCCCTTACAAAGAGTAGTATAGCTGAGTGTCCACTAACAGGTTTTTAAATATCCATTTGGAAATAGTCTTTATTATTTATGCTAGCCATTACTGCTGAGAAGAAAAACACCCATTACAGATGCAATATACCTAAAATACTATGGTCAGATCTATTTTAAAAAGATCCTTTAAAAGATACAAAACCCTAGCTTTTATATGAAGTTACAAATAGAAATTTTCAGAAGTGAAACACAGTCAAAACTGCTATAGCATTTATACATCTATGTAAAAAGACAATTTTTAATCATACAACAAATTATTTTTCTATTCTTGCAATCATATCCGTGAACTAAAATCAAAACAACAATAAAAGATGAAATCTATGTGCATCACTTCCCATTGGAGATCTGCTGCATGTCCTACACTTGGTTTTAGTTATTTTGGAGTCAGAAGCAATTGTTTAATTCTCCTCTTCTGGTAACTGCCTAATGATCATCTCTGAGAGTAAACCAGATGGGTAACTTAAATCAGAACAGTGGCAAGGAGGGCAAGGTGAATAGTAAAACTACTACAGCAGCAAAAGGTAGATTTCTGCATGTGAAATGGTAATAAGTAAGATTCTGTAGCAGATCCAAGGCCTTCAAAATGGGCCACAAAAAAAGGGGTCACATTAACATCTTTTATGAGTGCTAAAAACAGGTCATGCATAAGTCATTTTATCTGAAATCTTGTTACCAGATGTCAGAGGGGAGGAAGGTGGTGAAGCATGAGGTTTATGTGGGATTCAGCAATAGAGGGAGATCTTTCCAAAACACCTGCAAAGTCTGAAACTTCCAAATAGCTCCTTAAGTGATATTTTGCTCTATTGCCTTTTGAAGTTGATTGATGGCATACGAGTCTGAGCTCACCTTCTGATTAAGTATCAGAGCACACTATACACCAGGCAATTTGTTTAACTTATTAATAATACAAACCCACCCAGACTGCAAATGGAGAAGAGAGTAAGACTACAGGATTCAAAAACTTCTGGCTAATTCAAAATTTTGAAAGCCAAACTTTATGTATGCAGAGTTTTAATAAATGTTTTTTTCTGCCAGCCAGTAACAAAAAATGTTTGCTCTCTTTTAATGCTCTGCAAGTTGAACTGTCTAATCTACACTTGTCTGAATTATACTGCTGGAGTGATTTAAGCACTTTTGGATCTTAGCCAATAGGACTAAAGGTGTTTAGTCTCTCTAACCTGCAAATACCAGAATGCAGTCCAGAAGCTGAGACAATGAACGAGGATGAGATTAAGGACCCTGTATATTCACACAAGTACCTTGATTTTACCAGGATTTTTTGTAAGCAGTAGACTTAGTGCAGCCCAACTTCTTGAGGACTTTCTGCCCTTTAGTCTTACACTTCCTGACCTTTCCAACAGTTCTAGTTTGCCTTCTCATTTTTGCTTCTGCATCACCCTCTCCAATATCCACCGTCTCTCTGGGAGTACCCCTGCTCTCAGCACCTTCTTGACTCCTATCTCCTCAAGCAGCAATTTATGCTGCAGCTGTTTCTGAGCCATCACCCAGGTTTTTGCCTCACTGGTGTGTGCCAGAAAGAGTGGAATGGTGCTGAGCCTTGCACCGTATGCTTTTCCAATTTGGAGGTACTAACCTACATCCTTCCAATGCAGGGACTATCCAGTTTCCACAAAACTCACAGAGACTTTTTTATGTCTATTTTCTTCTTACTTTAAACTGGTTTGAAAACAGACAACACATTGCAAAGTTTCTTAGAAAAACAGACAGAAGGAATACATAAGGCATCATCTCATCCAAAAACAAAACTGAAAAAAAAAAAAAGAAAGAAAGGATATCCAGGTTTCGATTCCCCCTCCCTCTAAAAGCCATGCTGGGGTGAGTTGCAAGTAGTCAAAACCAGAGACATTCTTTGTAAAATCATTGTTCCATCCATCTTTAGTGAATGAAGTTTCTGAACTTCATTCAGGACCTGAAGGAGAGAGGGAATGCTAAGGCAGGAGTGTTTTCACCACCCATGAATATCTTCAAGTTGAGAGAGCTCAGCTCGTTGGCACCAGGGTGATAAATAAGCGTATATGGTTTGAAAGTGTTGTCAGTGAGATGGTTAAGCAGTTCAATGAGACTAATAAACATTTCATGTTGTCATTTAGGGTTAAGTATGACAGATGTAGATGGGACTAATGATAGTTTTCTCTCTATGTAATGATTAATTAGGTAGACAACCTATTGGAGTATTAGTACTAATACATTTGTAATCAATGGTTGTTTTTCAGGATTGTTGCTTAAACTATTGGCTTAGAAAAACTGCCAATAACTTCAGTAATGCTGTAAAGGAAGAACTGAATAAAGTACAGAGAAGATGTAAGTTTCCCTTCTACTCACTGAGTGTCTAAATCTGTAGGAAAGGGACACTCAAGAAATCATGTTCTTGTTTCTCCTAAATCTATGAAAAGCCTTCTCTGTGATGGCTGCGTATTTTAAAGCAGAAGAACAAGAGCCAGAAAGAAGCAGACAGGTTTGTTGTAAATCCCAGGGAGGAAAAAAGATGTTTAATAATGTATAAAGACCTGTTAGTTCCCCAGTAGTTTTTATCTCTGAATACAGCTTTCTCTGAGGGCTCCTTGTACAGTAGGTACCTCAGGTAACCTTAGCAATATCATCCCATCCACCTCGATGCCAAACAAGGAGGGTGTGAGGAGATGAGAGGGGAGCTTTTCTAAGTGAATTGGCAGCTTTCATGCATCCCTGCTTTGTTTCTCATGTCTAGAGATAAAAGACTTTTTTCCTCTCTCTATGTGTAGATTTTTCCCATGTAGGAGAGATCAAAATTATTTTTCACTCAGTTGCTATATTAACTGTGTTCAGGATTTCTTGTTAAGTTATAGCTAAATGTAATAAAAGTTTTGAAAATGCTTATTTCAGCAAAAGTATTGGATCTCCCCCCGATAGAATGGCAGCATTTAATGCCTCTACATAATGAGCAGTAGCCAATGTTTAATCATGTACTAAGCCAGTAAATACTGTTAAATTCCCTTACATTTACTATTTGATATATGCTTGATTGAAACGTCCCATGTTCTAAATTAGAAATCATTAGTGAATATGTTAGCTCCTCTGACCTTAATAATGTGTAACCAGAATTAATTATCACATTGAAGTATTTGCTGTAACTTGTCATTAAGTGATTATTGCAGAGCAAGAATGCAGAATCTCAGTGAATTAATCAGTGACCTATATTTTCTGGTGCTTCTGCTTAAATTTAGGCCTGGTCAGAATGACGGAAGATCTGTCCAATTGCATTCTTGTTAAATGTTCTCAACTGAACAAGTCTGGTTACTGTCACCCAGTGAATAAAGGAGTGCTTTCTTCACAATGCTGTCACACATGGATTGTTATATTGATGGGAACTTCTAATTCATTCAGCTGTGTCCACACCAGAGTCTCCCCAAAGTCTGTGTAGGAAGCAGGACGCTGCTGTCTGTAAGCAATGAGAGGTTTGCCGCTGACTGTGCTGGAAGCAAGTTTGAAACATAAAATATTAATCTACTTTTACTTTAGAGCCCTCAGCAATGGGAAAGATGTTTTTCTTCAAACCCATTTGAATACTGTGATAGGCACCAGTAGTTCAGCAGTTTAGAATCAATGTGCTGCAGCAATTTACTCGTACCATGATGTATGCCCAGGAGGATGGAAAAAGTGATAACCTCATAGTAAATGGCAGATTCTGACAATAAACAAAAGTGTTATGGTTATTTTGAGAGAGAAATTTTTCCTCACCCATATCTAAATATGCAACCTAAGTAATTTTTAAATAAAAAACACTGCAGTAGTATGGTATTAATGCTATATAAATGTATTTCCCTCCAGCGAAAAATGAAAAGACCATCTTCAATGGTGAGATACATTTTGAACAGTGAAGTATAACATTTAAGATGAAATAACCATTTATTTGGATCCATATTGTGTTTGAAAAGGAAAAGGGATGTGGGAAGAATTAAACAGGTTCAGACAGGCTATGGAAAGTGTAGACTGCATAGCAAGGTGAACAAATCTAAAACAAATATGTACTGCTGTCTGTTTGACCAATATACTTCAGAGCTGCTGAAAAAGAGAGGGCAAACACAGTTGTTTTTATATAAAGTCTAGATGCAGGGATCAAGAATAAAATGAACAGGCTGAGCTTGAAATGGAGAAATTAAAGGTCAGGACTGGAGGAGCAAGAAAAGTGATTTTTCTTCTTTTACTTATTGGCCTTGAAACTAGAAAATATATTATTTGGGACCCGTCTGGCAAAGTGGGGCAAGACCATTTTCTCTAATAGGATTACTAATTTAATGAGGAGGCCTTTGAAATATGGGGTTTGATTCCATTTTGAACTACCAGTACATGCATTCCCACAGTGTGGGAAACAAACAGGAATTAGAAATCTGTGTATGGCCACATAGCTCAGCATTTCTGGAAGCAGAGGGATGCAGTACTGGGATGGAAAGACACAGGGCTTGTATCTAAAACCTGGATTCAGTCAGGGAACTGGCAGACAAGATCTCTCAGGAGGGTACCCTGAAGGGCAAAGGGCCCAGGAAAACTGATCTTTAAGGACAACCTCTTTAGAGCAGCATGGAGTGTCCTGACAGGCCAAGGATGTCTGGTAAGGGAGATGAGGAACTCCTGAGTGGGCTCCAGCACAACAGGAACATACAGGGAGCAAACAGTGGGACAGGCTACCCAGAAGAAGCACAGAAATATATCCTGGGCATGCAGGGCCAGAACCAGGCATGCCAAATATCCACTGGGGTCAAAGCTGGTGAGGAATGTCGAGGGCAGCAAGGAAGACTCATGGAGAGCCATTGGAACAAGAGGAGGGCTGAGGAAAACAAGGCTGCTTTGTCCTAGTGACAATGGGTACAGAAACACCTAAACTGCTCAGAAGCCTCTGTGCCTCAGTCTTCACTGCCAAGGCTTTCTCTTGGACCTTCCAGCTCTAACTGGCTTGCAACAGAGTTCCCACAGAAAATGAAGCTTGAGATGGAGATCACTTGAGCCAATTGAGCAGAGCACAAGTCTGTGAGGCTGGTAGGACACATTCAAGGTGCTGAGGGAGCTGGTTGCCATTGTTACTTAGTGACTTTCTGTCATCTTTGGCAGCTTGTGCAGTCAGGGAGATCCCTGGTGACAGGATAAAGGAAGATGTCACTCACATTCAAGAACAGCGAGAAGGGGAATCCAGGAAATGACAAATTTGCTGCCCTATATTTGTTCATTGCTGCTGAGCAAAAAGTCAGTTTAAAGCTTAATCTAGCTATCTTTGCTCTTTAGGAGTTAAAATTAAATCAGTGTTTTCTTTCATAGGCTACCTGTGAAAAAACCGTTGAATTCTTCCTTCAATGCCTCAGTAGAAACATTTCAATATTCTGCACACTAGTACAGAATTAATTCTCATCTCCTATATTCATATACAACAGCTAAATATTTGTGCATCTTGCATACTGGAACACATACCAATTATGTGACAAAACAGTTATCTTTTCCTGCACATACTGAAAAAAAGCCATTGAGTGAAACAGTGCAGAATGAAGAAAGAAGTTTGTCTCCTCTGAGCATACAGTTTACATACTATATATTTTCACCTTTTCCCCCAGAAAGTCTGTTTTCTATTTCACTACATACTTATCTGCTTTGTTGAAACAGCTGTATCTTCCCAGCACAGTATGAGTGAAGATCACAAATAATATTTGTACAGCAATTTTTAACTACTGTACAAAGAGAAATAATCTCCCTCTTAATTGTCTTTTTCTTTCTATAAATACAGTACATTCTTTTTTCTTAAAAGTGGTGATGACACTCTGAAAGCCCACCAGAGTGAAAATGTACATCTTCTATTATTAATTGCGTGAAGATTCTTACTTGCAATGGTTTTTCTTGCACTTAAAAGTATGAAAAGCTTTCCTTGTTTTATAACAAAGTACTTGGTACCATCATTTTTGCAAGTCTGGGCATATCTTCTGCTAACTGGAGGACCTGGGAGACAAGAGCAACTGAGAGGGGTCAAACCACGTAAGAACCACCCAGCAGTCAGTCTTGTCTTTAGTCGTGGTCACTACAGATATTTTGGAAATGGTGCCACTTTGGAGTGGTTGTTCTTGCAGTACATACTCCCAACATTCACATATTTATGATTCAGAGACTTCCTGAATCTGGTGTCACATTTCTGCTTAATGGCTTTGGTGAGTTTTATTTCATCACTGTATTAATTACCTTACAAACCCAGTAAAAATTTTGCATTTACTAAGTGCAGTGACAATGAGTTCCAAAGTTAAACTACATGGTATGAGAAACAGAGTCTCTTTTGTCCATTTTGCGTCTTCTGCCAGACAATTTTAGCAGGCCTCCCTGCAGGTCGGGATTTATTCCTCTTGTCATTTTCTTCTCAAAACAATCCTATGGACACTGCAATGTGTTAGCACCTCACACACAATACTCCTGTATTCAGAACTTCCTCAAGCTCCTTTTTTTTATCAGCAACAATGCAAAAGGATTAATTTAGCTCCTTTTCTCTCATACTTATTTATTTTTTGTCCGCACAAGATGCCTGAATTCATTAATCCTTGCCATCCTTCCCACATCTCCAGCAGATGTGCTGCCCTGTCACCATTTCCAGCTGTGTCATATAGTACTGTTATTATACTTTTTGTACATTGGTATGGAATTTCAGTCCACAGGGATGGTGCATAACTGATGGACAAAGTTTACAGACATGCCAATTTTGTTACTTCATATAATATGTACACATCCCTGGCGTGATCCATTGCTGGTGTGGTAATACTTCCATGCACACAGTATTTCACACAGATGACAGAGGCCTACTAATCAAAATAACACATCTATTCTAAGGATGAAAACCCACTGTAAATCTATTTGCACATTCCCTGTTAACATCAGTAAATTATGCAAAAAAGTAATTGTTTTATGGCCTTTGATATAGAAACAGACATAATTGCTTTCTTTGAGTAATTTAAAGCTTCTCTCTACTGCCAGAGTAATGCAGGGTCCCACTTGGTAGCGTGGGACAGTAGCTTGCTTTTTGCAGCCTCTGATGTAGAAGGAAATATTTTATATGGTTGAAAAGGACTGCACAAGTCAATGAAAGGGAAAACGGGGAAAAAATACTGTTAAATCTATCGAGGATTACTAAACAGATAGACATGATGTCTGGTTCAGAAAGGCCCTGAATAGCAAGCAGCTAGAGGCTCTGAGAGGGAAATATCCTGTGTGCTTGCCTGGCCTGACATTGTTTTCTGGGCAGTGTGAGACAGCTATGGAACTTGGATCTGACCTCATGCAACTGCTCTCATGTTCACGTGTTTAGTGACAACCTGAAAATAAGGCCAACCATTTTCTAAAACACATACAGTTGTATAAAATATGGCTGAAAATCCTACTAGCAGTTTAGGGTATAACTTAAAGCATGTTCTTGTGGGACTCTAAGTGGTGGTTATAGTTTGCAAATATATATGATTTGCTTACAGATTTTTGCATCTTTCCATCCCAGGCTTGCTTCCACAGACTTCCATTGTCCTCTAACTTCTTCCAGGAACATGATGCTTTCACAGTTGTAGAAAAAGTATTTACTGTTGGGCTAATGCCAGACGGGGCTCGGAAAGTCCCGAGTCTTAAACATCTGCTCTTTTAAAGTAAAATTGGACATATTTTCAGCTTAATGAGCTGAAAGATAGATTTGTGACAGATTTGTAATATCAGCTGAAAACTGAGAGTGTATCTGATGAGCAGGTGCTGGAACTCATAATCTTTTTGATTCCAAATCCTCATCAGAATAGAGAGAAAATATAATAAGATGGAAAGATACATGTGAGAGAGGATGAAGCAATTCAAACCTGTTACCTTACTCTAAGTTTGTAATGAGGAATATCAAAGAGTTACATAAATATAAATTTAATCTCACAAAAGCTAATGAACATGATTATAGCTGTTCTACAGATGGGTGGAAGGCTTGTGCTGTGAGTGGGATGAATGTTAAAAATCCCAGCTGTTGCTTCTGTATTTCACATGGGAGTATAAAAGCTTATAAAAAACTAAGTCTGTTTTAGCCTCAGTGTGTATGTGTATTTACTTTTCCTGACCGAAGGGTTATGTGACAGTTCAGTGCTCATTTCGTGGAAACCTGTGGCTGTAGCAGAAGGAAGAATTCAAAAATAATTTTCACAGAGGAAAGAAACTTATTAGAGTTTAATTAAGTTAGATCCCCAGCTTATGGGTAAAGAAAAGGATTGAATTCAAGGAGGGACATGTAATGTCTCTTAATGATATCTGATATGTCACATGTGTATACCTCTATTTATTTGTGCAAACATTCATTCATTTGATTCACAACTTCTTTAGACAAACATATGGTTCATCATACGTACTTACAGTTCTGTGTTTGACTTAATCAATTCACACAGATTTGATTCTCTTTTTGAGCAAATAACTTGTGATGTTTCTAAGGAATGGCACATCTGCACTGGAGATCTGAAAATCGCATAACAGGATGCAATTTTGCACCAGGAGTGCAGCTGAGGGACTTGGTCCAAAACCTGTTGAAAGTGTTAGCCATAGAAATATATCCTTATAAGCTTTCTTTCATTACTTTCTTTTTCCAAATTCACTTGACATTTCTGTTACCTGATGGACAAAGGTATCGTCTTTCCCAAATACTTTAAGCAATTGCTGTGCAAACATAATATTCTTTGTAGCTGCTTGTCTGCAGCCCACAAGTGCCAGCTACAAAATAACTTTAATTTAGCTGACAAGAATCCACTCCAGACCACTGTAACATATTTAAACAAAGCCGTTTTAAAACACACAGGGAACAAAACATACCTCTGTTTAGTGCCCTCTACACACATTTTGAATTATTTTTATATGTAGGAAGAAATTTCTCAATTGCACTGGAAAATGTTACTTTAAATAAACACCAAAAAAAAAAAAAAA